>JAAVUK010000246.1:0-48802 GCA_014899095.1 Fusarium buxicola
ATCCTATATATACTTTATGTTATTATAGCTATCTTACTATACTTATATCAATAAGGCTGTATTATGAGTAACACTTAATCTCTCCCATGCCTCACGCCAAATTCTCCCTATTGCTTTTCGATATAGCTTCCCGTCCTCTATTTTCCCAATCCATAGTACATTAACAAATCTATACCTCTCACCAGTCTTGATCTCCTCCCGCTCCGACAACTCACTCCATGTATTCGATACGTGCCTCCCCGCACGGATGTTGACGCTCGCCTCCGAGATTGTAATGACTTCCTGCTGCTCCCCATACTCTGGGAGCGTGCTCCCTGGCTGCAGATTTAGCCGGATACGCCCGACCCAGGTCCCGTCCGCCACGTTGACTATGTCCATTCCCGGCACGGACGCCTCGGTTTGCAGCTTCTCGTTCATTGCGTCGTACTCCTGCGGAGAGCCCTTGTATCGAAACCGCACTCGCGCCATGCCGCCTTCGAACAGCAGGTGTGGAAAATACGAGATTCTGTTGATGTCCCGACGACGCTGGAAAGGCGGGATGGGGTAACTGAACTTGGGGTGCGGCTCAACGTGGTCGTGGCTTGGGTGCTGGTAGTATGGCGGGTCGGGTGGGTTGTCATGTTTGGTCCAGCCATTGGGGATGGGTGCGTTCGGGTTTTCAAAACACTTACGCACCTGATGGTACGAGTTATCAACGTCCTTCCAAGTACCCGTAGCCCTTTCTTGTTTCTTCCACTTAACGAGGGGATAGACAATCATGGGCGGTTGCGGGTACGAATAGTCGGTTTCCCAGAACGTCTCCAGATGATGTCCTTGATACGAAATCCAAGACCAGCTGGGAAAGTCGCACTGCTCATGCCTCCAGTCGACTTCGGATCGCGGCGTGGCTCCTCTCCGCCTATATTCCCATAGCAATCCAACGTCAAAGGTAAACTCGGGAATCCCAAACAAGAAGCCGCCGGGAAACCATTGACTCATAGGTGTCATGATGCCCTCAAAGGCGTTGAAGGTGTCGCTGGACGTAGTTAGACTACGCCCCGTGTATCTCTGTGCGGGGCGAGCATACTCTCCCATGCTTGGCCACACGGCTATGGAGGGCTTATCAGGTTTCTCGGTGAAAGCCGGCTGACCGTCGATCTCGGAAGGCAGCTCAAGGTCTTCTGTCCACTGTGCGCCACGGCATGTCCACGAGGCAACCGGACCTAGTCCAAGGAGACGCTTAGAAAAGACCATCTCCTGCAGGGTCCATGCCCTAGTGGACCATCTGCCTCTGGACAGAGTAGGCGATCCTAGGCCAATGGCGCCCGGGAGGCTTCTATCAAGGTCTGCGAGGGTAGATGGACGAAGGGTGAGGGAGAAGAAGCTGAACTCGACCGGTTAACCCGTGGGATTCCGGAGTCGGCGGCTTCAGACGAGAGCGCGGCAATGGTCAAGTAAGCATTTGCATAGACCGAGCCCATTGCCCTGATATTCTCCAGCTTGCTTTCAGTGTCGTCTTGCACGATGCACATGCTGTCAACCCAGAGGTATCGCACACCGATCCAGGAGCAGAAGTGCACTGCGTCACTTATCGTGGCCGGTAACTCTAGGCCTCCGAGGGAAAATGCACCGGGAAGTCGAAGCGACCTCATATTCGCCATCGTAGCCAGCGGCACCTTGGCTGTTCCCCAGACGTAGCTCAGTGCAGCGTACCGGACGGTATTGTCTGGCGTGACAATACATCTTTCCTCGACATCGATGAAGCTGAGTTTGGCCGTAGGTAAGAGGAAGCCCTCATGGTTTCCAGAGCAAGTTGACTGATGATGGTTGTCGCATCGTTGGATCCAGCGGCGAATCAAGCTGGTATTGTAGCAATCTACCTCGTACGGTCTACCTCTGCCCATCTGACAATTTGCGAGAATGGGGTTTGTGGATAGTAGCATTCCACTGCGGAGTTTCCATAGACATGACCGCCGATGCGCAGGATCCTCATTCTTCTCATCAAGATTGCCCCAGACGATGAACAACAGGGGCTGCTTCAGCCTCAAGTGGGCGCTGACTGCGTAGACCTCGCCGTACGTCTCTTGCATGCTTACTACATCTTGCGAGGCCAAGACGGAGCGACAGCTGTTGCAGCCCTCGGACATGCGCATCTCGAGGTCAACAGAAGTGCCGAGGAGAAAATCAGCTTGTCCGTGAAAGAGGTGGGAGCCACCCTGGACTATACTTGTCTCCCAGCGGTCCAGCGCATCGCTGAGTCTTGTGCAGGGATCGCACGGCTTTCCTTCTCCCATTGTCGGGGGACTTGTCCGTAGCGGATGTCGATTGATAGATGAATGTGGTTGTTGAGGACCTGGAGTTGAAAAGTGAGGGAACGTGAGCTGACCAAGATGGTTGCGGGGTTCCTGCAGAGCTGACATGCAGTCTCACAACTACGCCAAAGTCATGGAGGTAAAGGAATGAAGACAGGGAAAAGCGCAAAGATTACCATTATATAGTTAACCAGTCAACAGGACTGGATATCTATACCCTATAAGAATCATTAAATCTGTGAGGAGGAGCATGTCTCGCATGCTTCGGGCCATGAGGGAAAGGCTTACTGCTGGCGTGGGGAATGAAAAACAGTCAAAACTAAGACGTGGAATTGAAGAACTTGGTGATTTTTTGGCTCCCTCCTGTTTTGACTTTGTCCGAGTCTCGGATCTTGTTTTTAGTTGCGCTTATCTTTCCCAGTTCTCGTCGTTTGGCAGAACCCTCAGCGGCCTCTTCAGGATTCATGATTTCCGATGCCTTTCGTTTCGCATCAGACGACTTGTCTGGATCAAGAGAACTTTCGGCGTCTTTGCCATCTTCAGCCGCCTTGACTTCCTCCTTGGCATGTTTAACTTCCAAATCTCCCTTTGACCCTTGATGCGTTGCTCCCTTTTGCTGCTGCTTAGCTTTGGCGAAGAAGTTGACGATGTTCGACTTATTCTCCTTGCTGTCCAACGGAATGATGAAAGAAGGCGAATTATTGCCAACTTTACCGACGTCCTTCACAACTGGAAAGACTTCCATTTCTCCCTCAAACGGCTTGAGTAATGTCTGCAGCTCTCGGGACCATTGATGGCGAGAGGGATCCAGCCAGATTTTGACAGCCGGTGAATGCGGGTCAAGAATGACCGGCATGCGGTTATGGAGGAACTTCAATTGTTTGTTCGAGTCGGTGGTGATGATGGTATAGGTGTATAGCTTGTCTTGGGATCCTGTCAAGTGTAAGCTCATCTTTCACCGTTTCGCTGTGGTTGTCCTTTTTACCTTCGTACTGCAGGCAGTCCCAAAGCCCTGCAAAACACATGAGGTGGCCATCCTTTCGCTTGACGTAATGTGGAAGCTTGTCTTTGCCATTTTTGAGCCACTCGTAGAATCCTTGAGCGACAACGATGCATCTCTTGCGAGCTTTCATGGTGGCCCACATGCCTCCCGGAGAGCTTAGTGAATCATCGCGGCAATTGATAGTTTTGAGCATCGATCCGTAGTCCGGGTTTCGCTTGGTCCAGGAGGGAATCAAACCCCATTTCATTGACTGTAGCTTGTACTTCACATGTTCAGAGCTTACGTCTGCTTCAGCGGAATCGAGGACCTCGGTTTGCTGCTTCTCTTCGTCCATCTCTTGAGGACCAGCTCCCCGGTCTGGGGTGTTCGCACGATAGACAATGCCGTGGTATCCTGGCGCAAAGTTGTAGCTGTTTCGGGGGGCGCCATCTCCAGCATCATCCGGTGCATCATCAATGTCTAGGCCATCCTCCTCAAGCATCTGGCGGATCTGCGATGGCCGCTGCAACTTATCGTTAGAGAATCAAACAGATCGAGAGCCCTTCTTATACCATACCAGAGCTAAAGCATACCGACCACACATTCTCCTCGATGCAGAACCGTTGCGACTTGGCCTGCTTTGAGCGTGCACACTGGAGGTGGGTTATGGGCATGGTGTTCACGGCTTGCTGGGCTGTTGCGGTGATGCCGCCACATCACATGGGGAAACCGATGACGAAACGCGCACCGCCCAACAATCAGCAAACAATCTGCTTCCCTTCACTCGCTTTACGCCTGGGAAGATTAATACAAACCGTGTTCCAATAGATAAAGTATAGGCAACTCCAATTCCGAGCACTAAAACAAGAGTTCCCTTATGGTATCGCTATGTTAACATGAATCCATCACTCCACCACCCCTGCTTTTGTACTCCATGGAATAGCCACATCTCCCACCTCTCACTCTATACCTTGCGGCGGGGCTTTCGCTTCAATGCCGTCTCTGCAGTCCAGGCATCCTCAAACAGCGTCGGTTTCTGTTTGAGATCTGCTTCTCGAATACCCAAGCGACGAACAACCTGGAACGCGCCGGTGCCGACCGTCATCGTCTGACCCATAATAATGCATTCACTGACACCCTCGATCTGGTCCGTTTTCATGCCAGCGGCGGCTTCGAAGAGATGGTCTGGCGTCTTCTCAAATGAGGCCAGTTGCAGCACGCTATCTCGCATCTTGGATAGACCGAAGCGAGTAATGCCAAGTACCTCACCCTTGTAGGTCATCACATCGGCTAGGAGCTCCATGTGTCGTGGATCAATATCCATGCCTTTCATCACCTCGCCAATTTCGTAGGTAATAGTTGTTCTGGCGGCTTCAATGCCCAGCACATCTCGACACTCCATAACATTATTTGTGCGAGTTTTGGTGCCGATGACACCTTCGGTCGTCATGCATTCTCGTAAACCGTAACCTTCAACCAAGACGGTGTGGGTACTCTGTTCTGATGTCTCAATAATCGCACGGGTTGCTTCGGAATAGCCTGAAATAGGTACCGCAGGCAGTGCCCGGCGCAGAAAGTTAGCTCTCAGTAGCATGTCCCCATTGTCATCGGTAGCGGCTTTGCTGCGAGTCGTGGTCCTCTTTGCAGTTGAATCGTTGACATCTCGCACCCGAACAACGACCCTCTCGCCATCAATTGATAGGTCGTCACGCTGGACCTTCAACTTGCGCTGCTTGCAGATCGCCTCGGCGATATCGTAAGGCCCAATGCCTAGGTGCATGTCTGAGAGGGCGCCTGAATCGATCTGGAGAACGACATTGCCCTCGGTGGTTCGCCATTCATCTTCAACGAAGCGCAAGACATCAGAAATGTAAGTTTTTTCGATTCGTCCCTTGACCACCCGCGCTGCTTCAATCTGTTCGTTGTTCTCCAGCGGGCATGTAATAACGGGAGTGCTGATGTTCTTGGAAGCATTGATGATTTCCTTGATTCGAGGAACACCCTGAGTGATACTCATACCAGCGACACCGGCAAAATGAAAGGTCTTGAGCGTCATCTGAGTGCCCGGTTCACCGATTGAATGAGCGCCAACGGCACCGACGGCATGTCCGGGCTCGACATGGGCTTTTTTGTACTTCTCGAGACACATTTTGATGAAAAGTTTGAGGGTAGACATCGACACCTTGGCAGTCCGGTCAGCGTGGTCTTCTGCTGTGGGTCTGATAACATCTGCGTCAAAGCCAGCAAGCTTCCGTACTTGCGCCAGTTTCGACGCCAGACCCTCAACATAGTTTTCAATGGCTTTGAGAAATCCTCGCGCACCCTCGTGTTCATCAATAGCATAATCGCTGCCATCCTCATAGTCGAGGATCTCGTTGTGCAGGAGACCACGCCGCACGAAGCGTCGTCGTTCAACCTCCAGAACAGAGTCACAGAAGGATCTAATCTCGCTCGGTGTCATTGACGTTTCGTTGTTGTCCCAAGTCAAGCTCTCCGCGTGAGTCCAGGTTCGCGAGAACCGAACTGGCGCTGCCGATCCTTCCATATCTACTGGGTCGAGCTTGTCCGCACCGAACTGGAACTGCACAATGGTACCCCCGGATGTTCGTACCGTGTCATCGTATTGCGTAGACAGATCTTCAAGTGACTTCATCAACCGTCGAGACATGTAGCCTGTTTCAGCAGTCTTGACAGCTGTATCGACCAGACCCTCACGACCTGACATGGCGTGAAAGATAAACTCAGTAGGGAAAAGTCCAGTGTAGAAGCTGTTCTTCACGAAACCTTTCGATGGGGGCTGTCGAGCGTTTTTGTGGAAGTGAGGAAGAGTTCGATCCTGAAATCCATCCGCCACACGTGCGCCACCAATAATCTGTTGTCCGACGAGGGCAATCATCTGTGCCACGTTGATCTCCGAACCCTTCGAGCCAGACTTCGCCATGACGAGAGGGGCGTTGTTGGGGCTCAATGTATCAATACAGTACGAGCCTGCCTGCTGTCGGACCTTGCTGAGAATACCAGACATGGAATTTTCCAACGTCTGCTCTTGATTGCAGCCAGCAGCCTTCTCGAGTTTTCCAGCCTTGAAGGTTTCGATAAGGTCATCACATTGCTTGTAGGCGACGGCAACAAGATTCTCCTTTTCTTGATTTAGCGATTCCGTTGGAAAGACATCTCCGACACCAATTGAAAAGCCTCGGTTTGTCAGTTGACGCGCACATAGTTTAGCGAGCCGGTTCATGGCGGTAACCGCTTCATCTGGTCCATAATCACGAAGGATGACATAAAAGATAGAGTCCTTCTTGCCTGATCCAACAGTGGATTTGTCCATGCGACCACACATGACCTCCGAGTTACGGACAACAAGCCAACCGTCGTTCGGGTCCATATCGGGGTATTGACCGGGTCGGGCTTTGTACGTTTTGCATTTGGCGTCAAGGTTGACTTTGACCGGTGACTCCTTGTTCGGCCGCATGAGCATGTTGAATAGTTGTTTGCCTGTCCACAGAGCCTGAGGGGCGATGATTGCCGGAGGGGGCATATCCAGGTGAGTTTTGCCGTCCATCATGTGCATGCACATGTAGGCAAACGTTTTGCGGTCAAAGAATTGATCTTTGCTGCTAAGCAAGAACGCTGCCGTAATGAAATCTTGGGTCGCGGCAATAATAGGTTCACCGTTCTTGGGCGTCGCCAAGTTGTGCTTGATTCCCATCAGGTTAATAGCCTCAGCGCGTGCTTCCTCTGTCTGTGGAACGTGAAGATTCATCTCATCACCGTCAAAATCGGCGTTGTAAGGTCCGCAAACACATTCGTTCAGTCTGAATGTCCTCCAAGGTCGGACTTTCGCAAGATGGCTCATGATACTGAGCTTGTGGAGAGACGGCTGACGGTTGAAGAGGACAATGTCGTTGTCCTCAAGATGTCGCTCAACAACATCACCAAAATTGAGATCTCGGGCTACATAGTCTCTGTTGCCAAATTTCAAGGAAACTTGGTAGCCACCGTCATCCTTTTTAACGACTCGCTGGGCTCCTGGCCAGACATCTGGTCCGTTCTTAACACACTGGCGCAGCTTCTCAATGTTATGTCGCTGTACCCTTTCAGGATAGGTGAGGTTCTTCGCAACCAACTCAGGGACGGCAACTTGATCAATACCCAGGTTGGGGTCGGGCGAGATGACAGTTCTTCCAGAGAAATCGACACGCTTTCCGGACAGATTGCCACGGAAGCGTCCTTGCTTGCCTTTGAGACGTTGACAGAAACCCCTTGTAGCTTTGCCAAATCCAGGTTGCTGGAGCCCAGGAACATCGCTGTTGACATACATGGCAATCTGAGTCTGCAGGTATTCCCACTGCTCCATGATTGTCTGAACCGGAGAACCCTTTTGCAGGGCAGACCGAATCATGCCGCTAACCCAGACAATATCGGCGAGCTTGGTGGTGATATCGTCTTCGTTGCTGGCATTGTCTTGGGCGACTGATGGCCTGATGCAGACTGGAGGAGCAGGCAAGAATTGCCAAATGAACATCTCTGGACGACCTTCGGCGGGATCAAGGCCAAGAAGCTCGCAATCGGTGGGGCTGATCATCTTGAAGAGATTAAGAACTCTGAGTGGATTCAGGTCCTCCATGGCTTTGCGAAGGTGCTTGTCCAGCTCGGGGTTCTCGCGCTTTGCCTCGTTGAAGGAGTTGTCAAACTTGATCTTGCTTTCTGGTGGGACCTTTTTCGCGGAGGTGGATTTGTTGAAGAAAGAGAACTTGTCGTGGGCAAGCTTGAGAACACCAATTTTTCGAATCTGTCCGTTGGTAGAGCCGCAGTAGGGGCATGTCTTGACCTTCCGACACTCTCCGTTGATCTTTTTGCATATTTGGGTTCGGCGCAGGTTGTCGAGAAAGGGTCGCCTCAGCTCCTTGAGGAATTGTCGTCGTTCGGGTTCTTCGAGCAGGACTCGACCACAGTCCTAAAGCAGCATTAGAATCCCCAGGTCTCAAATCGTGCTTGAGTGATAGACATTACCTTGCAGATTTCTTGCAGGATGGACATGATGAAGCGCAGGTAGCCGATATGGAAGGCCGGTAGAGGGAGGCGGACGTGGCCGAAGTGGCCATTACAATCCTTCAAAGATTCCTGGCAGGTAGAGCATTTTCCCAACTTGCTCGAGGTTCCCTAAAAGCATAAAGACAATTTTATTAGGAGAATTCGAAGTCGATGAAATGGAAGGTGAAGGCTCACAAGTCGCGAGTCCAGTGGGCCATGGCGGTATGGGGCGCGATTATTCTCGATGTCGTAGAGTAAGCGATCGGAGACCTCGAGAACGGCCTGATTGGCGATGTCCTGGTTGGACCTAGCAAAGAGAAGAGGCAAGTCAGCCATGGGCAGCGATGGGCAGCGATGGACGCGAGAGGCAGAACTCACTGGATGCCAAACTTGATGCCCTTGAATCGCTTGGGCAGCTTGTCCACAAGCTGCTGCTTGACGGGACTATCTGTGGAGTCGGCGACAGCCATACTGGGCGCCCTTGAAAGAACCGAGTCGGAGGTCAGGCGAGCGATGAGGTCAACTGCAGCGGGATGTTGAAAGCTCTGGTGTCGATCTCAGGCTTGCGGGGACTCGGCCTTGGCGGATTGAGATTTAGATCACAACAAGCTCGAAATGGAGGCTGCTTGAAGGGCACAAGGTTCGCATGCGACTGACATGACCAGAGACTACCTCATGGGTTGCGACGCAAACAGAGGCGACGGGCCGGCAGGAAGATTGAGTTGAGTGTGTAGGACGGCGTGGGAGGTAACGAGTCGCAAAATTTCCGTCGGCCGCAGAGAGGGACCTAGGCTCTTTACCCAACTTAGCATGTCGTGCCCCACCATCCTGTCGACACGCGGGGGAGCCAACGTGCCAGCCTCCACTTCTCGGTATGAATCATCGCTGAATGCATTACTTAGAGCACTCAAGAAACCGACCTTTGTTGGGCACTGGAATATCAGACAAGCACTCAATAGGTACCTTTCCTACCTGCTGCACGGGAAACATTGTTAAACTGCGAGGTATGACATCTTCTCAAGAGAATCGGATCTGCATGCTCACGTACGCACGAACTCGGAACATTGATTACTGACTCCTCAATGAACCCAAGCAATGTGAAACCGACGGCCCATCTAACGTCTCAACTTAACACTGTCCCTAATTCTTCGAGCAGTATATTACAGACTCCGCTCGACTCCCAAACCCCCGTGTCTTCGTATCGAATAGTCAGTCTAGTCGTTTCCTCAAAGGAAGCGGATAAAGTCATGTCGGTCACCCAGTTGAGACCTTAGGATTTGGTCTTCCGCCCTGATCGATTCGATAGCAGCTGTGAGAGAACGAAATGATTTACATCTTCGTCGGCCCAGTAGCCCATGTGTGACGCGATTGTATTCATCGGATTGAAGTCCAGGACACTCCTGGCGGCGAAGTTAGTCTCATGTTAATTCGCCATAAGCCAGCCTCTTCTTTTCCTTCAGATTGCCATGGTTACTCACTCTTGGATGCTATAATCCACTCGACCATTACGGTTGAGCGCTCGGACCTTGCCTTCTTCGCTGCGCATCTTGCGTGCCTTGCGATCCTCCTCCGCTGCTGTTGTCGTGGCCTCTCCATCATTGGTCAGTTGAGCTCGGCTTTGCTGGAACCTGGAATACAAGGTCTCAAGCTCGTCGTCGATCAATGTCGGATTATGATCGCTCGGTCCAGATCCAGGGCTATCAGTTCCGGCCGCGGAGTCGGCGAGCTTCTTCATACGTGCATCCGTGGCATCTCGCTTCTCAGCAACATCAGACATGTCCCCGCTTGTCGCTGTCTTCGGCCCTGTAGGTCTAGAACACTGGGTATCGCCTTGAGAAGCGTTGGCTGTTATTCGCGCCACCTCTTCACTACTCAATCCCAGGCTTCGGTTCAGCAGATTGCTGGCAATGCCGGCACTCAGGCTCGACCACAGTCCGCTAACACTTTGCCCAACCATGGTTCCAATCCCAGTCAACCCTTGCGGCGCCACATTGCCAAATATCCCCCTCTTCGTATATGGTAACAACTGCGGCTTCAGGCTTGACATGGAAGAGGATATCAGAGGCTCAAGGCGGTAGCTGATGGGATCTGATGGATGGAAGATGTTGAAGAGCTGCTGAACCTTTGGTGATGCAACAGACGTGGGAAGGCCAGTCACTGGGGATACTTGCTCTTCTCCCGAAGCAAGAGGGGCTGTCCGGAGCGTATCATCTTCCCTGTCCATGCTTTGTGGGTCATTAATCCTCCTAGTTTGAGTACGCTGTCTAGCAGCTATAGTTCTGAAGGTAAATGTTAGCGGGAACAGGTCAATTTTCTCGGATAAGGAGGCATTTCTAAAGCGTACCGTCCCTTGAGCATTTGGAAGAGGCCAACCGGAGAACCTAAACAGAAAAAGTCCTCAACGGTAAAGTCAAGGGTCAATTCTGCGTCCTTGCTTGGCGGTTCTGTTCGATCCTGCATCGGCCAAAGACGTAAAAGCGACTTTTGTTCAGTTTGCTGATCCTGCCTCTGTTGGCAAAGAAGATCAAACAGAATTGCAGAGCCCAGGGAATGGCCCATGAGGTGCACTTTGCCCTTAAATTCCGGGTTTCTTTCCTTGAACAACTTGAAGATCCGGTTGCATTCATTGAGCACGATCCTTGCAATTTGCCCTCGGTATGAGCTCTGGTACAGCAGAACATCCAAGGCTAGGTCCGATATGAGTGAGCGAGCAAAGGCAACCCCTTCGATGGTGATATCATCTAACGATGGGTCTGTGCCATTATTAGGATCAGCAGAGGCCTGATTAACCGCTCCAAGATTTCAAGCTACTCACAGTCGTCCTCATCGCCATCAACCTCACCTAGGTCACGTTCACCCCTCTTCTCGCTCTTCCTGGGGAAATCCAACAGATGCCTCCAACATACCGGGAGCACCTGTACCCTACAGTTTCCAGGGCCAGAGCCGAGTTCTGAGTTCAATGCCTTCAGATCTGCTGAGTTGGTGTAGACAGATTTGATGGTTTTGCGGAGGATATTAACATCGTGGACGAAGTTGACGCTCTCCATACTAATGAGGATTAGCTATGAGCAAACAACCCACCGCACTTCCTGATTGACAACCTACCGAAGGCTGAGAAGTTGGCCAATGCCGTGTGTCACAAGCATAAGGTGCTCTATCTCGCGTCCTTGGGTCTCGCCTGCCTGCGCGTTGTAATCGTCTTGTATCTCCTGTTCTTCGCGTCGGCGGATCTCTTCCTGCGTTTCGGCCTTGGTCTTCCCCTCACTCTCAATGAGGGATGACAGTTGGCGCTGAAGTCTGATCTCCCGAGGATCTCTGTCAGCCTTGTTCTGCTCGTCATCGTGTGATGGCTCGTCGTGGGAGGAGCGGGTTGATGGCGGGGCCGATCTTCGTTTCAACATCTTCTGTTGCTTTTCATCCAACGATAGAGCTTCCTCAGTTGTAACTGATTGGCTGTCACCACCCTTGTCTTTGTCTTTGTCCTTGTTCTTGTTAGGTTCAGAATAGCCCCGGACCAGTTTCACCCCGCTCATGTAGCTTCCGCCAGCGAATCTTTGATACACAGAGGAAGTTACCCATGAGAGCATGCCATCTGAGTTCAACCATGCTGTATTCGCATCCTGGTAGGTGACCACGCTGTTCATGTGTGTCCCAAAGAGTCGGTAGGACTGAGGCTGCTCTTGGCTTTGAGAGGACGTATTTGATGAGGAGGCACCGGGATCCTGCGATTGAGCCGCGATCTCGGATGGCGGCTGCGACGTTGACCTGGCCTTGGACGTTGACCTGGCCTTGGACGTTGACCTGAGGTTCTCGCGCGACGCCTTCGGTGTCAAATTTCTCCTCGTTCCCGATGCGCTGCGACCTCTTGCTGGCGAGCCTTTAGTAAGGGCACATGTGAAGGCGGGTTTTTTCTTACTGGGGTATTCCCATGGCTTCATTTTGAGGTAGCCCTAAGGAAAAGATCAGATCACATAGATTTTGTACCGCTTGAAGACACGTACCTCCTCAAGTTGCGCGGCAAGGTTCTCCTCGCAAGGGCGCAAGGTCGAACCCTCTTGGTAGAACCAGGTTCCCCGACGAACTAAGACAGGTCAGTAACGACAAATTGCAAGTATTGTCGTGACGAACCGTCATAAACTGGGCCCAGCCAGTAGACGGGAGCCAGCTCTCGAGTTTCGATTTCAACATCGAAGAGAAAGTCTTCATTCACAGGCACACGAACAGCGCTTGATTGAGGACCTGCGAGTCCAGGCGCCTTTTCCGTGATCTCGCTGGTGGCATCTGCTTTCCGCTTCCTTGAAGACAAGCGCATGCTTCTGGGAGCCTGTCCCCGAGTATCCTCCGTCTCTTCAAGAAGCTTCTGATACTCAGCCTCCAGGCTCTTTGAATCAGAGGGAGAGAAGGCTGAATATTTCTTTGGCGGTGCTTGGGGCTTTTCAGGCTGTGCTGGACGGCTTGAGCCGAGCCGAGGTTTCCGCTTGGGAACCTGCCAGCATGGTCAGTCAAGAACCTGCCACATCTGAGGACTCCTTACATCTACAGCATGAAACCACTGGACTTGTAAAGACGGACATCCTGGAGGATATGTTTTGAAACTTTGACCGTACAAGTGAGTGGTGCTGTGATCGTCAGGATTCGCGGGGCCAGCATCTGGGCGACTCTCCTCGGGCCTAATCTTCTGAGTGGGAGTTGTACTACGGCTACTGGCCCAAGGATTGATCGAGTCGACTGCGGAGCTCAAGTAAGACTTTTCAGTCTTCTTGTCAGCTGCCCCTGCGGCCATGGTTGTGTTAAAGGATCGCGACCATGTACTGCGCGAAGCCCTGCTGGTGAGCAATAAAGCAGACCGCGGTGATCGTGAAGTGAGGGTTAGCGACCTTCCTCGGAGGCACAGGATAGCCAACGCGAAGTGTTGCTCTCGAAAGAGATCGTAAAAGAAGTCGGGTTCTTGGCGTCTTGTGTCAACGGGGAAGCAAGCCTTGTTCGATCGTGCGGTTAGCCGAGTCCAAGGCCGTTGACCAGGAGAGCTTGAGTGAGGGTGCAGCGGCAGTGATTGATGCGACGTTGAATAACAGAGGTGAGGAACATAGGGATCACTCAAAATCAAAACAAAAAAAAGACGAATATCCCCTCGATGCAGGATATCGACCACGCCGTAAGTTCTGGTGGAGCGGTAGTAAGCGGACGTCCAGAGGTTCCATGTGAAAGATGACGTCTCTGCCACGGGATGTGGAGGGGTCACGACACGAACCACGAATCACTAATCGCAAACGCGTGCCTGAAATAGTGGGTCCAGGTCGCTACCTAAGCGCCCCGGGCCCCCTCGTTCGTAGTTTAGCAAGCTAATATACAGTGGCCGCGAGATCATGAGAGGCATCAGCCCTTTGGCCTTTGTTCCTAATCTCTGATTTTTCCTAGGAAGGATATTTGGAATTAAATCATTTATCTCGTCGTCGAGCCCAGCCTGAACCCGAAAGCTCGGGTATTGTAGTGCCTCCCAATTCCCTCGTCGTTTGTTCATCTCCAGTAGGTAGGCCCCGTTTACATTTGTATTTGCATTTGCATTTGCATTTTCACCAAACAACTACAAGATAAATAATTCTGTCTAAATTCATCTGCCATCTAGTAAAGTGACGTCTAATTCTAGTCCTCTCTTCTATGAACATTTCGTCATCAACGTCTTGAGCTTATACTCTTCTATGGTTCTTAACGAAGTCATCCATAAACGAGGCCCATTCCTCCTACATCGTTATATCGAAATTCAGCTACTACTACTAATTCAGCAAAATAGACTCCGCAGCTAACTTTTTGATCATCAGAAGCAGAGCCCGGCAGAGAAACCCCGATGTTAGGGCACGTGCATCCATAACTCGTCACCTTCGATTTTTAGCCCCATGGCATTAATAAGTTGCCCAGATCCTCAGTCAAGTCCATGTAGACGCAACTCTTTGAGTTCCCAACCCTTTCACAGTGATAGTAAACCTGTTTGCATTATCGAGGCCCACTGTGCCTGTTGCTGTTGGGCGAGATCCGCTGCTGCCCGGCCTTGATTATCTCGTAGACCACGAATATCCCCCTCAACGGGCACAGATAGGCGACCGACACCCAGAGCTTCGGCTACTGAGCGAGCAGCTTCGGGAAAGGCTGTATCTGGTACTGTAGAACACAGCCAGAGCAGAAGCCAGAGTGACTCCTCTTGTGCGTGCTCGATAGCAAGATGTAGCCCGCTCTTCATGCCGGCGAGAGGATCTTGGTATCTGACGAAGGATGCCAGATCATCAATCTCGTCACTCACATTTCGGAGCAGTTCGACAATACCGCCGATATCGCCCTCGGCGCACATAACATGCAGTGCACGAGCCGGGCGTGCCTCTGGATAGCTCTCAAGATATGCCTCCTCCGTAATCGATGGGAGGATGTCCAATTTTTCTTGAACGCCGCCCTCGTTGGTGTACTTGGTGAGAATTGCAGCGCCGGGAGGTGTAGGGAGAAATGGGTTGGTCACCGAGGGCCCTGCGTCGTTGCCGGGTAAATAGGTGCTGCAACTAGGGCACTTGAGGGAGAGGGCTACTTCGGGGGACTGGTCCAACAAGCACTGCCTATGAACTGTTTAGCCGAGACTGAAGTCCACGACAGAGGATCACGGCGATCAAAGCAAAGCTGCCACCGTAGTCCAACATACCAGTGAAAGTGGCAGCCGCAAGGTAGTTGGAGGTCATCAGGGACTGATTCTGATTCTGATTCCGAGGCGGTGCTAGGGCCAGCAGCGGACACCCCAGCCTCATCATCAACGTCCTCATCCGGTGCCAGACGCAACACCAACGCCTCCTCGCAGGTTTTGCAGACGGACATGCTGACAGCAGATGGCTGGATGCTTTGGTTTGTAGGTGACCAGAAGATCGGGCTCGGGCTGGATGCTGTATGTACGTCGCAGTTATACGACGGTAAGTTGAGACAGAAGCGATGTGGAGTCCCAGATTGTCCCTGCTTCCTTTCTGCTTCTGCTGTACTGTCTTCTTTCTGCTTCCGTAAGGTAGACGTGCCTCCACTTTCAGCCCAAGACTTTTTGTTTTGGCAATGCGAGAGTGAAACGAAAATTCGACCCAGTGAAAAGGAAAAGGCCTTAAGCAGCTGTGGGGCTTTGCTGATTCGCGACAAGGACTCTCTGGTGTACTAACCACTTTTCAGGCGGCCAGATTGTTCATTATGGGGTTAGTTCAGGCACCTACCTACTTTAATGCTCTGCCTGCAATATGTATCAGAGCCAGAATTGGGCTGTCTGAAGTCCTGTCCAAAACATTCGTGGACGCCTTTTGGGACAAGTGAATGGAACAAAAAGACAAAAAGCAGCGCTGCACTGCCATACCGAAGGCGCCCATTACATCACCGCTTTCAAGCGCAATGTGCCCCCATCAGGGAAGCTCCCCGCAGGTACGAGGTAAGCAAGTATATCTACGCAGCCAATGAGGTACACTGACTATGCCCACACCGCTCAGTAATACTTGTGCCAAGGTTAGAGGATACCTTGTCAGCTCTGTCGTGGAAGTACCGGGGTCGGACTTCCATGGTGCTAGCCCAGGGCAGCACCCCTCTCATGCTATGCCACCTGAAGATAAGATGGTCCCTCTCCCATTCAGGTGCCCAATTCTCGCATCATCGTCGTCAACTCCGGCACAAGAATAAGAACCGCTCTCCCCCAACCTTCCTCCTGTTTCTCAACCCATTTGGTTATTCAAAATCCCCGACAGAGTGTTGCACTCTCCTTCCCCTCTCTCTCCGTCCCTCCGCGTGCTCCCCTCCTCCGCGCGTCCAACTCCCCCACCATGAACGTCTTGAAGCTTCAGAGGTCGGTTGCGCCGGATCCCACGGGCTGCCTCGTAATGCTAATCGAGTCTCGATAGGAAGTTTCCTCAGTTCCCACAGAACGAGATCTTCTCCCTGTCCGATGCCTTCCAGCGCCTTGACGTCGAAGACAAGGGATACCTTGACGAGGCCACGGCTATCAAGGCCACGCAACAGAGCGAAAACCAGCCTTATGATGTTGTGCGCCAGGCGCTGAAGGAAGTCGAGCTCGATTCGTCACGGCGTGTTGAACTCGAGGATTATGTTAGCGTAGGTTTTCTTCCACGGCGCAAAGTCAGCCTCTCCGTTGCTAACTTCCATGCTGCAAGCTCATCTCCAAACTCCGCGACTCGTCGCCTGCTCAGAAGCGCATGTCCACAGGGCCGTCCCAATCTTCCGGAGGTGGTGTTGTCGCGCAGCGCACTGGAGGCCATGCTTCCAAGGGCAGCGTGAGCGGCAAGATTCACGTCCAGGGCTCCAATGCCAACATCACTCACACCATCAACGAGGATGAGCGAACCGAGTTCACCCGCCACATCAATGCAGTGCTGGCTGGTGATGCCGATATCGACAGCCGTCTACCCTTCCCTACCGACACCTTCGAGATGTTCGACGAATGCAAGGATGGTCTAGTACTCGCCAAGCTTATCAACGACAGTGTTCCTGACACCATCGATGAGCGTGTCCTCAACATCCCCGGCAGGAAGATCAAGAAACTCAATGCTTTTCACATGAGCGAGAACAACAATATTGTCATCGAGTCTGCCAAGGGTATCGGCTGCTCCGTTGTCAACATTGGCGCTGGCGACATCATCGAGGTCAGGGAGCATCTCATTCTGGGTCTGATCTGGCAAATCATTCGACGAGGACTGTTGGGTAAGATCGATATTAAGCTTCACCCCGAGCTTTATAGGCTGCTTGAGGAGGATGAGACTCTCGAGCAGTTCCTTCGACTGCCTCCCGAGCAAATCTTGCTTCGGTGGTTCAACTATCATCTTAAAGCCGCCAACTGGAATCGCAAGTATGTCAATTCGCTGCCTCATGGCTGTATCTTCACTAAACTGTCCATAGGGTTAACAACTTCTCTTCCGATGTCAAGGATGGTGAGAACTATGCGGTGTTGCTCGCACAAATTGGTCCTGAATACGGAGTCACGCGTGCGCCTTTGCAGAAGCAGGATCTACATGACCGAGCCGAGGCGGTCCTCCAGGAGGCTGACAAGCTTGGCTGCCGCAAGTTCTTGACACCAAAGTCTCTTGTCGCTGGAAATCCCAAGCTCAACCTGGCATTTGTTGCCAATCTGTTCAACAATCACCCCGCCCTCGACCCCATCACCGAAGAGGAGAAGCTTGAGGTTGAGGACTTCGATGCGGAGGGTGAGCGTGAGGCGAGAGTGTTTACCCTTTGGCTCAACAGCTTGGATGTTCAGCCCGCAGTCGTATCCTTCTTTGACGATCTCCGAGACGGCAGCATCCTCCTCCAGGCCTATGAAAAGGTCGTTCCTGGTTCTGTAAACCCGCGTCACGCCAATAAGCGACCAGCCCACGGAGGAGAGATGTCGAGATTCAAGGCCGTGGAGAACACCAACTATGCAATCGAGCTGGGTAAGCAGATTGGCTTCTCGCTGGTGGGTATCCAGGGTGCCGACATCACCGACGGGCAACGAACCTTGACCCTGGGTCTTGTCTGGCAGCTTATGCGCAAGGACATCACTGTCACACTATCATCTTTGGCTCAGAAGCTGGGCAAGAGGGAGATTACCGACTCAGAGATGGTGCGGTGGGCCAATGACATGTCACGAAAGGGAGGCAGAAACTCGTCCATTCGCTCTTTCAAGGATCCTGCCATCGGCTCCGGTATCTTCCTTCTGGATGTCTTGAACGGAATGAAGAGCAGTTATGTCGACTACGACCTCGTAACACCTGGACAGACGGACGAAGATGCATACATGAACGCCAAGCTCAGCATCAGCATTGCCCGCAAGCTGGGCGCGACTATTTGGCTGGTTCCCGAGGATATCTGCCAAGTCCGCAGCCGTCTTGTCACTACATTTATTGGTAAGCCATCCATTGGGACGGATGCTTTGAATTACCATGTTCTAACTTCAGTGCCCAGGTTCTCTCATGGCAACCCACGAGAAAATGTAGAGTTAGTTTGGAATATGTTTGGCAACGGCGCGGTCTGGAGATGTTGCCATTCACAGGCAGGAATACCGAATACCGTTCAAAAAAGCTATTGTTCCTTTGACTGCTTTTCCGTTACGCCAAGGGAATCCTTATCCAAAGAGAAAGCGATAATTCACGCTATATTGCAACAGCACGTTCGTCGTGATGAGTGAACAAGGTACAAAACGTCGTAAATGAGCAAGTCGCGCAGTCTCCAAAACACATCCCCAGTTCCCTACCTGCCAAGACCTAAACTCCTGCCTACCAAATTTTCTGATACTTGTCTGACCCGAAGCACAAGATATTCATACACCGCGTGCAGGTCTCAATCATAGGATCAAGTACAAACTACAGAGAAGACTTGGGCCTGTAAAGATACCCAGCCAGAATATCAGGTTTCCTAATGTCTTGCGTCCCCGTAGCCATTTTGTACGGCTTAGTCTCACCAGCTATAAGTTTCAAGATTAGCGAGTCAGCCACAGAACGTCGCGAAGAGGGATGGGAGTCCTACAGGTAGTTGACACATTTGGAGAATCAAAAGGTAGCCCCTCAACTTCTTGAACAGACACCACATGACCAACTCATGGACACAAGCTGAGAGGAAGAATGTGATGAGAGTAGCTGTATGCTTTTTGACCTTCAAGGAGGAGATAGAACTGTGATAGACGTGGCGGAGAAGGAAAATATGGACCGGCCGGTTCCAGTCCCGGGCAAATTGATCCCACGACACTAGGCATTGCCATGTCAGAAGCCGCAATTTCATTATCAAGAACAAGGCTGGTCAACTTACCGCTGTTCCACCAAGCATCGTAGAAGCTCCGGTCAGCAAAGTAGGTCAGTTCGGCCAGGACGTTCAGGATAGTCTCCCATATGAGGTACCAAACAAGCTGTTGCCATTAGCATTCTCCTCTCAGTCTTCATGGAAGTTGCCAACTAACAAGATATTCCATCATGAAGGGGAAAGTCAGCTCACTAAGGAGCCACGGGAATTGCTGGAATCTGCCGGCAAGGGGCATACCATTCTCTTTCATTTCCAACGTCTTCATCACGACGGGATCTACAAAATTGAGTCAGCTGTTGTAGAAAAGGAAATGAGTGGCTGGAACAGGAACGAACATATAGAATGCTGGGAGACCTGGACCATGACAAACAGAACTCCGATCATTGCCGCGAACTTCTCGGCAACGTATGTCCAGCTGATGGAGTCAGATCGCGGGTACTCCAGCTCGTACACGAGAGTCGGCAGAGGAATCCATTGGTAGTGGTCAAGGAAGGAGAGGTTGTTTGGGTATGCATTGTCGACTGTGGTGGCGGTCCCCTTCAGCTCGTCGGTCAAAGCATCCACCTCCCATTTCATGATACGCTCGAACAGAGCAATCTGCTCATCATCCAGAGGCTCCCCTGACGCGATAGCTCGTGATATCTTATCGACGTCGCTCTCTTCTTGGTCCGGTAGCTTTGAAGTGGTCTTTCGGCGTTGTTCAGCAGATGGAGGAATGCCAAGATGCTGTATTGAGATGGCGGATGCTGGTGGTTCGGTCTGCGAGGGAGTTGTCGCCGGATGCACAAGGTCGAGTTTCTTGATCTTGTTTGATAGGGCAGCACGATTCTTGTAGACTGTAGATAGATGGCCGTTATAGAAAGCGTAAGAATGCTGCTTCATCAGCATGACTATGCCATGTAGCACGAAGAAAACAGTATGAGTCCACGGCCAGTCACGCCACAGGGTCAAGCCAATTACGCCTGCTATGAAAGCTGTTTGCCATATCTGATAGAGTCAGTGATAATGCTTGAGTCGAGACAGTTGAGGGATCCACATTTTGAATGACCCATCCGGCTCCATCCCAGTTCAAGTAGTTGGCAAAAACGAGTCGTTGAATAAGCCAAGTTACTGCAGTAAGGGCACACATGATGCCATCCGAAAGTAGGAGCACAATCACTAGATTCAGTCAGAAGTGTTGCAAATAATGACAAAGTTCACTTCATACCATCTCGACGGAACATAGTATTCATGATATCACTAGTTCCCAAGGGGTTTCCATAGACATTCCAGTTGTCGGCAGAGATCTTCAAAACGAAGAGAGCGACAGCAAGCCAAAACAGCGTGTAGAAGCCATGGAATGGGCTGTTGACTGATGATGGGTTATTACGATCAAACGCTGAGAATTGACGGGTAAAGACAAGGTCGGCAAATTTGCGCGGGCGTCGCTTTGGGCTGGCATCATGTGCCCATTGAGAACTCGCCTTCAACAACTGCTGTAGGCTCTTGTCGTCGTCTGAGACAATGTGGATGCCAGAGTCGCGACGGTCGGAGCGAAACCCAGGCTCTTTGTTGAGCTCTTTGAATTCTGCAGCTGAGAAGGTTGGTGTTTCTGCTTGCTGGCGACCGCGACGGGCGTAACGATGCCGGACCACGGGCGGCTCTGCCAGAGTTGGTCGGATGTTCTCCTCGTAGTCTTCCTCACTGGGAGTTTCAGAGCCGGGACCTGTGCGGGGTCCGTCGATAGTCATGCCAGCGGCCCGCAGTGCGTCGCCGAGCGACCTTGGCGGCGGTCGTTGAACTCTCGGCGAATGTTCTTCGGGGGGGTTGCCGAAAAGCCCGGAGCCCCGGCCGGAAAGCGGGGCGTTCCCGGAAGTGAGAGGCGAGGCCATGTCTCGGTGTGGGAAACGCAGTCCCAATGGAGGGTAGGCAGGAATGCTTCTAGAAAATGAAGAACAGGCGCCAGGTGTGAGAAGCCTGGCCTCCTCTTTATTCCAATGGCAAGACGCGGGAGGCGATAACCTTATAAGTAGTGGTGTACTACCACGGAGGTTCAACCAGGATGTTAGGATGATACTGTACACCCAGGAGTCGAGAAAGCAAACTGAATGTAATGTGAGGGCAATGAGGCTCTTGAAACAACTGCCGAAGGAGGTCGGCATATGGATCTCTCCGGATGCAACGGCTGACAGTAAAGCATGTGGTCGGTCTCAGGCATTGACGCGGGCACCGATAAGTTAGTGAGAATCCTGGCCTTCTGCCTCTTTAGTCCGAAGATGCCGAGTGCAGGAAAACTAACTGATATGCTTATTTTTTGTTACCTTGGATAGGGCATTATCATCTTAAACTGAAGAGCTTGGACACAAACGTCATTTTGCTGACTGCCTGGGTCCTGACCTTGCGAGGATGAGGCTTGCAGAATGGAGAATGGCCGGGACGCTCGGGGGGGGACCTACGGCAGGCGCGCGCTTATCAATAATGGTCACCACGACGAGCTCTTCTGCCAATAGTTAATGCTTTCTTTCTTTCTTTCAATGGATTATTGCAACTCCTCATCACATGATATGTGTCACATGTGATTACTACGTATTCCATTGTGATTCTTCAATTATCATTGTTGGCCAGCCGAAAGAAGGGCCTATTGTGTAGACGCTCCAGGCTCAAGAGGCATTGAGGCGGCCACAGGGGGAGCAGGCCTATCGCCAAAAACCTCTACCAGTTAGTCTATGGGTTGAGTCTTGTTGTAGTTACGTGTCGGACTCCGGATCTTATATCGGGTCCGCGATCGCCCGCTGGGCCAGCTCCGCGTGCCGAGTATCAGACGAGGCCAAGCTCATGGTCAGTGTCGAGAAGGCATAAACGCATCATACTCGCGTGTCGTTGCTACCTATATGGAGTGAGAATAATATCACCCAGTGTCGCCAGCCTTCCTTTTGCAAGCCTCTGGATCTCGCCATCTTCATTGCTACTGGAGCAAGGCTGAAGAAAGTATTTGGTAGCCAGTACGTAGACGGCGAGTCTCCAGGCTACCAAATCATGCGGACCGCCGACGGGAGTTGACGTTCCATTGTTGGTCAAGGCGTGGCGTATTACGTCAGCAATCGGCCTCCGGATCAAAACTTTCCCTACCAGAAGCTCGTAACCACACGTTCAACTTTGATACCAACTATCGCCAACAACCACCACCTCCATCAATCTCCCCACCCCCAGGACTCCTTGGAACTGCTGCATCGGTTTCCTTTCCTCTCAATCCCCCAGCAACGCTATCGTTAGCACTTTGATCATGTCTCGCGGTGGCCAAACCCTCTACGTGACCGGCTTCAGCCATGGCACCCGCGCTCGCGACCTCGCCTACGAGTTCGAACGGTATGTCAACCTCGCCCTCGTCCACGCCCACGCCCTCGTCCGCGCCCGCGCCCACGTCCTCTCGTTTTCGCGCGCGCCCTCGTCTGCATCCGCTTCTTAGGTTGAAGACCTCCCAAGTTGTCTCTTGCCTAAGCTCTGATGCCTCGCCGCCCATCGTCGTCCTCGCGCCCGCCCTCGCCCTCTCGTTTTCGCACGCGCCCACGTCCCCAGCATTACTTCCTTCCCTGCCTTCCCACGTTCCGTCGATGCGTCCGCTCGTCCACTGCGCAGTCGCTTTTCGTTCGAGTCGACGCCGAGCCTTTCAAGATTCGGCGCGAGAATGCGCATCGCATTCCATGTTCACAAGGGGACTCTGTCGGCGTTCTGCTGGACTACGTTGTGCTTCTGTCATATGCTGACAATTTCATCGATAGTTATGGTCGCCTTGTTCGCTGCGACATTCCTGCTCCTAGATCTACATCTAGCCGTCTGTTCGCCTTCGTTGAATATGAAGACCGACGTGACGCTGACGATGCTTACCACGAGATGCACAACAAGCGCATCGGCCGTGACGACATTCTGAAGATCGAGGTATGTTTCTTCGGACACTACATCACCACGCACCTATTAACATAACATGTGCTCAGTGGGCTCGCACTCCTCCTTCCGCATCCTGGCGCTTCGAATCTGGCCGCGATCGGGACCGTCGTGGCGGCGCTCGTTCTCCTCGCCGCGGACGCTCTCCTTCTCCTCGTCGCGGCACTCGCGAGTACTCTCCGCGCAAGGATGAGCGCAAGGACGAGCGCAGGGGGGACCGTGACCGAGACTACGACCGAGACAGCCGTCGCGATCGGGACCGTTCCCGCAGCCCTGACCACCGGTATGCTCGTGCTCTCTTGCATTGAATTGACCAGAGATGTTGCTAACACAAGCTTCTAGGGATCGTGAGCGTGACTCTAAGGATGACCGCGATGACCGTGACCGAAGGGAGAACGGTGCCAACGGCGAAGAGCGAAAGCGTACGTCCCCTCACCCACACCAGATATCATTCATGCTAACCCAGGTGCAGCTCTGGACAGCCCTCCTCCCGCTCACGACGACCTGGATGTCGCCGAGTAAGCATGTCGCTTGCAGCACTGGGAAGACCCGCCAGCTGTTGGCCGGGCTTTTCAAGCAAAAGTTTCTGCTTTCTGACTGGGACCGGCTGGTTTCCCTCTCACATGACAGGTGCAATGTGTTCTAATATTGATTGAATGACCCGACCGACCGTATGGCAACGCACGAGAGGCTGCGGAAGCCATGATCTGAGGTCGGGCATGGGTAACCTCGTTTTCCAAGACTGATGGCTCTTGCCGCGGCGCGTTTCATTTGGCAGTACTCGTTTCGTAGTTAGTTTAGACTGTTTTATTATAATGTGTTTCGGCGCAACGGGTCACTCAATGGTCTGTGTCGCTCAACTCGTCCATCTCATCTCTCATGTCTCCAAAACAAATCGCTGTGATGACGTTGGATACGACCCCAGATTGTGACTGGTTCCTTTCATGCGCTTGGTTCCCAGTCAGCGGGCAGGCTTGTCATGCTCCCCTTGCCCCTGTGCCTAGCCAGAAACAGCGTGGTCGATGGCTGAGCGCTTGGCGACTTTTCCGGTGTCAGGTTGACGCCTCCAAGATTTCATTCAGGCTTAGACAGACAAGCAAGTACCCACTACCAACGATTCCATTGTTCCATGGATGCTGTCAGGTCCACGGACGCGCTGTTGTCTGGAGTGATCAGATTCTTGACTATTGCATATCCGTATGCTGATCTTAGTTGTCATAAGGCCAAACATGGCTTGATTCTGTGCGCGTGCTGAGTCTCAGTCTTCCAATGGATGTCATCTGTTGTCGACCTCACGTAGGTACCTGTTCCTGATCAACCTGTAGGTGCCTTAGTAGTACCTATCAGCCAACCTCCTTGTTGCAACTCAAGGTACCCAAGGTAGCCAGTACCTATCCTACCCTACCCTACAGAGGCAAAGTTCCCGACCAGGCTGCGAGGTTTTCCTCTCCCCCACTATTGAGCTGAGCGTTCCAGGTCCTTTCCATATTTTTCTTGCCCCGAGCGGAAACCGGGGGACCACGCGCCCCCCGAAGTCATCCGCATCGCCGGTCCACGCGCCCCCATCTGCCTCCTCACTGACGGCACCGACTCGTCTCAGTCCGACGACACGTCCTACAACAGCCTACAACGAGTTCATTAAAAGGCGATAGCTGCCGTGCAACCTGCGATCCGGTCCGCCAACCACCCGCCCGCACGCCCCGTCGTGTGTCGGTCCCGGCGCAGACGTATCCCGGTTCTCCGCCGATGGTTGCCGACAACCTCTTACCTCTCCTTTCCAGCATGCCATCGTCGTCTTTCAAAAACACAGTGACACTTGGAGTTATCATCGCTTGATTGGATCTAGACGGGGAGCACATCGCTCACCAAGACGGCCCTCGCCCGAGCCTCGAAGCTACTGCAATCTCGACCGACATTGGCAGCCGAGCATCAACCACGAAACCAGGCTCATCCAACCAGGACTAGAGTCTCGTCTCAATCCAATTGCAATTGAGCCTCAGCATACGACGCTGTAGCGTCGACCGCCACCATGTCTGCCGTATGTCAACTCCGACGCGATCGAATCTCGACTCCCATCTCCTTGAGCAATGTTGCTTCCTGCTCTGGACAAGCCAATGCTAACTTCAGACGTCCCAGTCGGAACCGGACATGGTCGATTCGGGGGCCGTAGATTCTGGCCGGTTCTTGCAGCTCCGAGATACCATTTCCCAACCAGTCATCGCCGCATTCTGCGCCGGAGGTGTTGCTGGCGCCGTTTCTCGAACCGTCGTCTCCCCCCTAGAACGACTCAAGATCCTCATGCAAGTCCAGAGCGTCGGCCGGGATGCGTACAAGCTATCGGTAGGGAAGGCGCTGGCCAAGATGTGGAGGGAAGAAGGTTGGAGAGGGTTTATGCGCGGCAATGGCACCAACTGCATCCGCATTGTTCCATACTCGGCTGTGCAATTCAGCAGCTACAACTTTTACAAGCGGGTGCGTACCATGGCAAAAGCAAAGGTTGAACCAAGTTTCGCGAGAAAGATACTAATTGCGGTATAGAACATCTTCGAGCATTACCCGGGCGCTGATCTACCACCATTCTCCCGCCTCATCTGTGGTGGCGTGGCCGGCATCACCTCTGTCTTCCTCACATACCCTCTTGATATTGTACGGACTCGATTATCTATTCAGTCTGCGAGCTTTTCCGAGCTGGGAGAGAGACCGCAGAAACTGCCTGGCATGTGGGCAACCTTGACTGAAATGTACAAGACCGAGGGTGGTATGTCAGCATTATATCGAGGCATTATTCCCACCGTCGCCGGTGTCGCGCCTTATGTAAGTCCCATATTCCTAAACCATGACGGTATATGACCTTTGTAACTAACAAAATGTTTCTCAGGTCGGTCTCAACTTCATGGTGTATGAATCAGTTCGAAAATATTTGACGCCGGATGGGGAGCAAAACCCCAATGCGATCCGTAAGCTGCTCGCTGGTGCCATATCAGGAGCTGTGGCACAAACCTGCACATATCCCTTGTGAGTATTGAAAACACCTCTATGAGTCTCTTGCTCACAGTATATCCAGCGACGTTCTGCGTCGTCGGTTTCAGATCAACACCATGTCGGGCATGGGTTACCGGTACAAGGGTATCACGGATGCTATTCGGGTCATCGTGATGCAGGAGGGAGTTAAAGGTCTTTATAAAGGCATCGTCCCCAATCTTCTCAAGGTCGCTCCCAGTATGGCGTCGAGCTGGTTGAGTTTTGAGATGACACGCGACTTCCTGCTCGACCTCGGGCCAGACGCCGAGCCACACTCCTTGTGATGTGTATAAGTGTGTGAAGATAGTCTGTACGACGGAGAGGAGAATTTTTTTATGTTTTAACTTGGCCCAGGTTCGTTGGCTGGCATGAAAGGCGAAAGAACAAAACGGAATCGGGAATGGCGCCATCACGGGGGACCCAAGGTAGATTTGTACAGTCCTGGGGCAATTTTGGGATGACGGCAGCCTGGGTACAATGGCTGCTGTGTTACTAGACGATGCGATGCGCATGTTGGTTGCTGCAAGAGAGAGATGGATACCAAGGCATTTGAACAATAGACGAGAACCGCCACCAATTTGTGCTCGCTGCTTAGGTACCTTTGGGTGGGAACTG
Source organism: Fusarium buxicola (assembly GCA_014899095.1). Taxonomy (NCBI): domain Eukaryota; kingdom Fungi; phylum Ascomycota; class Sordariomycetes; order Hypocreales; family Nectriaceae; genus Fusarium; species Fusarium buxicola. The sequence goes on from JAAVUK010000246.1 coordinate 26,656, forward strand.
AAGTGAAGGTCGTTCTGAAACTCACAGTCATGCATTTACTCTTGTTACAAGATGAATATTGCAACACACCTCGATCCAACGTTGGTACCTACCAGACCGAGGTGAGCTCGGTGTAGCAGCGCAGAGACAGGTGACTGGATAGGGTTAGCGGGCATGTGGCTGAGGCTTACCTTGATGGGGCAAAGTCTGTCGGTGCCTTCCTCCCAAGAACAGACAAAAGTCACGGGGCACAGCATCGAGCCCTAACTGCCGCTCTTCACCGCCCCCGAATCGATCGCTCCTGCTGTGGGCTAGCGCCCCACCGACCCAAAGCCCTCGAATTTTTCGAAAAGGTGAAAGAAGGGTTGTCCGTCGCATCCACCTCCACGCCCAGCATCGCCAGATTTCACAGCGACAACCGCCGCCATGGGTACGTGAAGCTCTTCAGATTCAGCCTCTGTATGCGAGTAGAGAGAGGCCTCTGCGGCCTCTCTCTGCGACCAAGGCACCATCTTGTCCGCGAAAGCGCAAGACAGCGTTGCCCGTTCTTGAGCATGCTTGAATCAATGGCTGACGATGGCTTCACCCTACAGGTATCGATCTCGACCGCCACCACGTCAAGGGCACTCACCGCACTGCCCCCAAGAGCGACAATGTCTACCTCAAGCTCTTGGTGAAGCTTTACCGCTTCTTGGCCCGTACGTTCATTCCATGCCCCTCTGCCGACGACGGCACAACTCGACGAGTTCCACGAGCTAACCACATGACAATTTCCCAGGTCGAACTGACTCTTCCTTCAACAAGGTCGTTCTTCGACGTCTTTTTATGTCCAAGATCAACCGACCTCCCGTCTCCCTGTCCCGAATTGTCGGCAACCTCAAGGAGGGAGAGAAGCGAACCGTCGTCGTCGTCGGCACTGTCACCGATGACAACCGACTCCTCCAGTTCCCCAAGACGACTGTCGCTGCCCTGCGATTCACCGCCACTGCCCGCGCCCGCATTCTCGCTGCTGGCGGTGAGGCCATCACCCTGGATCAGCTTGCTCTCCGTGCCCCCACTGGCAGCAACACCCTGATCCTCCGTGGCCCCAAGAACGCCCGTGAGGCCGTCAGGCACTTTGGCATGGGCCCCCACAAGCACAAGGTACGGCCCTCCGATGCTTCTGCCCTGGAAGCAGTATCTAACCCCCATTGCAGAAGCCCCAGATCCAGTCCAAGGGCCGCAAGTTCGAGCGTGCCCGTGGCCGAAGACGTTCGCGCGGTTTCAAGGTCTAAGCGGGAGATTGGTGAGAATCATTGGCCTTGGGTGGAGTTTGGGCCAGTTTATGAGGCAATTGATGCCGACTTTCGGCTTGCAAATGGGTCTTGCATGGAATTGGCGTGCCTAGGTATCACAAAATTCTACAATGAACTTCTCGCGCATTGCTGCCGTCATGATTCTCCCATTTGCCTAGTGAATGAATGCGTCGCCCAGCAGCTGTATCGTACAGATGGATATAAAATCCGCCGACCCGCTTATGTATCTTACACACTGTGTCTTGTGTATGCCCACATTAGCCATGCATATGTGACGGCGGCTCTATAGTGACGGCGGGTTTCCTTCGTAAGCCAATAAAGTATGCTTCTCGGCTCTCCTATTTCGAGGTCAACATGCTATATCGTTCTGCTGGCATAGATAGTCATTGACTGTGCACAAACCTTTCTCGAGGACTCGGGCTTCTCCCTAAACACCTTGGCAAACATGGTCTTCAGTTTCTTCTCGAATGCCTTATCCTCGGAGCCCTGATAAAACTTGCAGACAAAGTGGCCGCCAGATCTGAGGGTGTCGCTCGCAAATTGTAGAGCGGCGGTGCAGAGGTCCTGGCGGAGATGCAAGATCAGCGATGAAGCCCTCGCAGTGAGTGACCCGATATGTTTCTCACCATGCTGCCGGCGTGATCTCGAAAGGCGTTCCCGCTCGTATTCATCAACCTATAATAGGGATTACTCAAGGTGTTCACGTTGAAGCCGGAGGTTTGCTCCCAGGGTGCTGACATGTCACTTAGCACGACCTAGGCACGGCATATCGTTAGCAAGCAGACAGCAGCCAGAAGGGTGTCGACAAACATCCACAAGGCGCTTCTTTGAAACCTCTGGCTCTGACTCTGGGGAGCCAGGACCAGCATGTCGTTCCATGTCGATGTAGCTGGGACGATCAACTTCAGGGCTCTCGGCCTCATCCGACGTTCCGTGGTCGTCTTCTTCCCGCTGAGGAGGTGGACGCCGATGGGTCTCGATAATGAAGTTCTTGATCATCTCTTGCACGCCCGGGGAGAGGAAGTCGCCCTGAAAGGTCGCAACGCCACGCGGCGGTTGGGCCGGGATGAGGTCGATGCCGACAACCCGACCATGAGGCCTTGTCCTCTCGGCGGCGACCTGACCAAAGCAAGTCCCAATGAGTTCTCAAGCTTCAACAAGACGCGATGCTCTGGTTGGAGAGCTCTGCTTGGAGAAGGCTTACCTGTGACCAACTCCCTGGCGCAAATCCCTATTGCGAGATGAGCTTAGCTCAAGCTGTCCGCATTGCCTCCACCACCAAACCAAACTCACCAGGTCAACGACCGTCTGTCCGTTCCCCTTAAACAGCCTGTATTTGGCATCCATCTACCAAGCCTGTCAGAACCATCGGAAGAGGTTGCTATCTGGCCAAGCAAGATACACACCTCCAAAAGCTTGAACGCTGCCCGGCTCTTGAGACCTTGAACCTTTGCGTCTCTGGCATACGCATCACGGCCCTGACGCTGCTTCCAGCGAGAACCCGACGACGACCAGCGAACTGAGAGTGCGCCTGAGCGTGTCAATGAACATGGAAGGCCAATAAGACCTGTCAGGCTTGAGAAGCAGGGCCTTGGTCGAGAATTCATTGCAAGGACCGGATACGTCGACGCGCGACTCGAGGTCAGGAGAAGCTAACGATTAGTCCTGTTTCAAAGACCGATACTCATAACCTCGACTCAGAGATAATAAAAGTCTGCGGTTAACAATTGCAACTTCGATGATTTCTCTTGGCGTCGTCCGTTCAATGTGTTAACCAATGTGTCATGATGCGTGGGAGGACTCGAGGTCCTGGTAGCAACAAGTTTTTAAACCAAACCCGTCAAAACTCTGCTAACCTATACCTATAGCAAAGCTTCGCGAGGCAAATCCAACCCCGACAGATAAGATACATTCACCAGAGCCCGAGGGAAATTATATTTGCCATGAAATTGAGCATGTGCTCGGTGTCCTCAATTCAAACCAGTTACCTTGCGCCTTTCCGTGAGACACCATGACCCAACACCAACAATACCAAGTAAACCATCACAAACAAACCCAACGCCACTCATGCATACATGCATATATACAATCTTCATCCGTGAGCCAATACCATCCATATACACATTAGCTCGATCCCATCGTCCCCTACTGTAAGAAACTGGCACCTATTCCTCGCCTATCCCTCTTCAATGGCGAGAACAGCGTACCGCCACCGAATGCGCCGCTTACACCTCCCAAGGGCGCCTTGAGCCTACGACCGGGCCCTAACTGCATCTTTGCAGGCCGTGGCACCGGTTCGGCATCGTCGTCGTCAAAGATTGACTTGCCGCCGCCGATAATCTTGCGCTTCTTCTTGCGTCCATCCGCATCGAGGCCGGCTGCGTTGCTGGCCTTCGACAAGCCATCAGCGGCCTTGGACTTCACAGCCTCGTGGTCTCGCTCCTCAGCCTGCGCCTCTTCGACTACCATCTCGAGCATCATAGGAGCCTTCTTTATCTTGCCCTTCCCCTTCGCAGAGACCGGCATGTTCTTCTTGGTCGTGGGTGCATCGTCCAGGGCCTTCCTTGGCCTGCCCCGGGATTTCTGCGCTTTTGGTTCCGGTACTACCTCTTCAGAAACAGGAGCATCGTCGACCTGCCCAACCGACTCCACAGCGTCTTCCACGAGCTCCATTGACACTGGTTCGCCAGTCTCATTGCCGCCCTCCTCCTGCTCGGGCACGGGTTCCGACACGTCCGCAGCTTTGCCAGTAGGTGACTGAACCTCGCTGAGCTCATCCGACATGTTCTTGGTGCGGTTCAAGAAGGGTGTGATAGAGAACATCGACTTCTCCCCAAGCAATGCGTGCTCAGCTCCCCGTTTCTTGAACGGTCGCTTGAGCGTCGCTTCGTCCGGACCTGGCGTTCCAATGCTGATATCCTCAAGGCTGAGCTCATGGGCACGTCGCTTTCGACCAGGCTGTTCCTCCATAGTTACGGTCTTCTTGGCAGGCTTGTTGTTCACCGCAACCTTGCGAGCCGCCTGCAGTTCAGCACGAACCGACTTAAGCTCGGCTCGTGTATCCTTCAGCTCCGTTTGCGTCTTCTTCAGCTTGCTCCTTGTGTCCTCAACCCGTCCCTCGAGCCTATCGCATTCACCCCGGGCTTCCCTGAGCTCCCTAACATGTTCCTTTTTCATCCTCTCCAGCTCCTTCACGGCTCCCTCGAACTGGTCCTTCCATTGATCATTGTCGTCGTTTTTCGACTGCACGCGCTGCTTCGCTCGCTTTTCGTTTTCCAGTTCAACCTCCAGCGAGCTCAGCTGGCGCTCGAGATGCTGTTTTTGGGCAATAATAGCGCGGTGGTTTTCGACTTGTGTCTTGAGATGGTTCAGCTCAGGTTGGATCTGATCAAGCTTGTGGCCGAGGGCGAGTTTCTCCTGCAAGACTTTGTTTGAGTCTTGTCTGAAGTCGTTCAGGGATTCGATCTCGGTCTAGCTCGCCATTAGCCAAGTTGCTTGGTGTCAATGCCCGCTCGCTTTACCTTGAGGGTTTCCAATTCATTATCCTGCTTCCTTTGTCGCACATCCTGCGTCTTGATCTTCTCCTTGGTTTCACGTAGCTCGACGAGAGCGTCGTCGCCTTGCTTAATAAGTTGTTTGACGAGGGCATCTCTTTGGATGAGTCTGTCCTTGAGCGACGCATTCTCATCGCGCAAGGTCAACATGCGGAGCTTCAGTAAGCGAGCCTCCTCGTCGCGGTTAGTCAGGTCCATCTGGTGAACACTGCCTTGATGCTTGAGTTCGAGCTCGTTGATCCGAGCAACGCGCTGCAGTGCTGCAGTCAGTACTTGATCCGGATCGACCACGGCGTTGCCTACGGAGCTGTCGTACCTCAGTAGATCTAGCCTTCATCCTGTCGATGCCTTGCGGCGGTCAAGCGACCTCTGGCGGTTTCTATGGGGTATAACAAGGTTGAAGATGGTACCGTACGTTGAGGCTTTGATATCTGCGAAGAATGTTTCCAGGCGGGCGTCGTGGGCATTGGCCAAGTTGAGGTGGGATGGGATGGGAGTCCAGCAGCTGTTTTGGCTTGCAAGTAAACATGGTGCTGAATTGAGTTAGCGCCAAAGCTGTGTTGAAGCTCGATCACGTGAAGCTGTGTTATCCAATGACGCCGCTTTCCCCCACCATCGGTGCAAGTGGAGCTTAGCACGCTTAGGTAAGGGACTCGGCCACTTCCAGATTGAGAGGCCACCTCAGCTTTCACCTCATAGCTCAGCGACCTATCCTAGCGCAAGGTGGTAGCTTGGACAGTCTGTTACGTTACTTCAACACGACTTATTTCGAGGGCAATTGGCCCTTTTTCTTGTCTTCTTTCAACGCAAGACCTGGTCTAAACTCTAGTCATCATGCGTCTCTTTTCGTCACTCCTTTCATTCGCCCTGCTCGCGATGGGCGTCGTGGCCGCTAAGAAGTCGTCGGCCGAACGATACAACGAATACCGCGCCAAACAGACCTCAACCCCGATCAAGCTCAAGGAAACCTCATACAAGTCCCTGACAGCCACACCGCGCGACTACAGTGTTGCCGTCCTTCTAACCGCCGCCGATCCACGATTCGCTTGTCAGCTTTGCCGTGAGTTCCAGCCCGAGTGGGAGCTTCTCGGCAAGAGCTGGACAAAGGGCGACAAAGCCGGCAATTCGCGACTGATTTTTGGCACCTTGGATTTTTCCGATGGCAGAGAGGTCTTTGTTCAGGTATGTGCTCCAGAAATCGGCGGCATAAACAGCTGATCTGACTTTGAGCAGCTTGGCCTCCAAACCGCCCCTGTCCTCCTACTCTTCCCACCTACTCAAGGCCCTCATGCTGCCGCGAAGCAGGAGCCTATGAGATATGACTTCACTACTGGGTGAGTAATTTTGACTGCCTTAGCTATACCTTAACATACCCATGCTGCGGAATAAGGAAAGTAACATGGAATCACTAGACCCGCAGCTGCCGAACCAGTTCACGCCTGGCTCGCCCGACAACTCCCCCATCGCCCCCATCCTCCCGTCAAGCGACCCATCAACTGGATGCGATGGGGCACATCTATCACCATCATCCTTGGAGTCGGTACTGCACTTGTGACAGCGTCGCCTTACATACTCCCTGTCGTACAGAACCGCAACATTTGGGCTTCCATCAGCCTCATCGCTATCCTGCTCTTTACTAGCGGGCACATGTTTAACCATATCCGCAAGGTTCCTTACGTCGCTGGCGATGGCCGTGGCGGAGTCAGCTATATTGCGCCTGGTTTCCAGCAGCAGTTTGGCTTGGAGACGCAGATCGTGGCCGCGTTGTGTAAGTCAAGTCCTTCCCTAAAGACCTTTTACGCCCCTTTTGCTAATGTTTATGGTATGATCAGACGGTGTCCTGTCATTCTGTGCCATCTCTCTCGCGGTCAAGGTCCCACGTATCGCGGATCCCAAGACCCAACAGGTTGCTGTCATCGCCTGGGGCGGTGTCCTGTTCCTCGTCTACAGCTTCTTGCTCAGCGTTTTCCGTGTCAAGAACGGTGGATATCCATTTTCCCTACCGCCTTTCATGTAAAAAGGTGATTAGAAGATGGGCCAAACCATGCCAATCGGCCTTTCTTAGAAGGGCTTCGGGTGTTGTGGACAGGCGCCTTGTGAGGACTGAGAGCGATACTTTCTTAAACAAGTGCCGCTTCCTATCAATCCCCGTCCGGCAGTCAAAAAGGGTTGAAGTAAATGGAAGCATTGTGTACAATAGTGCCCAGTTAGGCGTTTTCCTTAGACGGTCCAAATATAGCATGACAACATTTGATGTTTTTTGATCAAAATTTTGCAATTTCCACTTGCGCATATCTTGTGTTTCTTATTCGTTCTGCGGCGATTGTCCTTGAGAAATCTACTGGCGTACATTTTGGAGGGGCTGATATTCAACAAACCCTAGTCACCAACTCACGAGACAACATCAACGACTTCACGGCAGGCTACAATAGTCGACGACGACGCTAGAGATACCAGAAGGTAGATCACTTGGGCACCATGACATGTTTTAAAACTCGAGTTCTTTATTGGAGAACAAAAGGATGAATCCCGGTGCTTTCAGGGGCTGCCTTATAACCAGCAAATGCGTTATGCCCTCGTCAGATTTGAGTCGCCCCCCCTTCCTTTGCATCAATAAAGACCAAACGAGGAAGCCAACCATTTGACGCCCCACCAATGATCTACCTTCTTCCGCTCGCCTCCGTCCTCGTCACCACGCCTCTTTTTTAGGGAAGAGCGTTTATGCCCTCGACATGACACCCCAGGCACGGATGATGTTGTCAGTGTAGCCAGCGAACAGGGTCTGGCCATCAGCGGACCAGGCCAAGCTGACACACTCGGGCTCCCGGCTCTTCTTGCCGGCAGCGGGGAACTCGGGCTTGAGCTCATCAACCTTGCTCTTCTTCTCGAGGTCGAAGATGATGATGCTGCTGGCGGTGGCAGCGCACAGCCAGTATCGGTTAGGAGAGAAGACGAGAGCGTGGATCTCGTCGTTGGCGTTGAGGGAGTAGAGGTGCTTGGACTCGTTAAGATCCCAGAGCATGGTGGTACCGTCCTTTCCACCGGAGGCGCAGAGAGAGCCGTCGGGGGAGATGGTGACGGTGTTGATGTAGCCGGTGTGGCCGATGTGGTCGGTCTGGAGCTTGCAGGTGGAGAGCTCCCAAACCTATTGAGCCTGTTAGAATCATGGGCTGATACGGGGCATCAAAAGAGTGAGAGCAAAGGTTGTGGATACGTTGAAATCAGGGCAATGGTGAATAGTGGTCTCATGGCCTGCCGAAGCAGGCTCTGAAGTAGCAAATACTTGGGTTGCAAACATCATGTGGAATCGTGCGTGAAAAGAGGGGCTTGAGCAGCACCCGTGTGCTTCTTACTGACCTTGACGAGCTTGTCCCAACCGCTGGAGACGATGACGGGGTTCTGGGGGTTGGGGCTGAAGCGGACGCAAGAAGCCCACTCAGTGTGGCCCTTCTCGGTGATGGTGTACTTGCAGTCACCGAGGGTGTTCCAGAGCTTGATGGTTCGGTCGCGAGAACCGGAGACGATCTGGCGGTTGTCGGCCGAAAAGCTGACGGAGAGGACGTCGTTGGTGTGGCCGACGAATCGTCGAGTGGTGGTGCCAGTGGCGAGCTCCCACAGACGCAGAGTCTTGTCCCAAGAGGCAGACAGAGCGTAGGCGCCATCAGAGGAGATGACCTAGATCCAACAAACATCAGCCCGAGTTCTTGCTTCTTCCTGCCCGCCAAATTGCTTTCGTGTGCGGCGGGGCAACTGGTGAACGTACACAGTCGGAGACGATGTGGGAGTGGCCGTGGAGAGATCGCTTGGGGTAGCCGTATTGGGTCTCATCGCGGGTGAGGTTCCAGATGATCAGGGTCTTGTCTCGGGAGGCAGACAGGAGCATGTTGGGGCTGAAGAACTGTTAGTCCATGGGCCTTGAATGAAGCCATGTTTCCATGTTGGACATACTTCTCCATGGAGGTAGCCAGGCTGGTGACCCAGCCATTCTGTGCATAGTCAGTATCCAGTTCATCGTTTCAGAAGACCCGATTCCCTTCCGCGAAGCCGACTACTGACATGTCGGTCGAAGCGGATCGTAGCCAGCTCAAGTCGCGATGCAGCAGTCGGAAGCGGAAGCGGAAGCGGAGGGAAGAGGTGAAGGGGTTCGACGTACGTGGCCCTCGAGAGTGCCCTTGAGGATCAATTGTTCGGCCATTGTTGCGGTGACGAGGCGTTGCAGAGGATCAAGGTGCGTGAGGGAGAAGAAAGAGAGAAGTCGAGGGCTGCTCTGCAAAACCTAGGCCGGGTCGGATCTTGGGAAGCTTCGCCGACAAAAATGGGAATTTTTTGTGTGGGTTAAAGATTAGGGCCGCAAGTTTGGGCTCCGCTTTGATTGGAAGTACGGTACGTAGCATGCCCGCCCGGTGTGCAACCGGGCTTGAGGCACCAGCCACATGTACAAGGTACAAGCCTCACTCAACTGGAGCCTCGCGTCGTCGCCAATGAGTACAACCGCCCAACGCTTGGTTTCATATTCACACTGCAGTCCGGCTGACACAGTCTCGACCGTTTAATATAACTATAGAAAAGACATCGTTTAGCGGGGGAAAGTCGTCAGTGTTCACGATAGGGAAGGGAGCACGTACAGCAACTGACTTGTGTCAACCTCGATGCGATCACGTTCCGTTGCATGCCACAGTTCGAATCGGTAAACCGGGACAGGCCCAAGACCAATACTCGGATTTCTGCTAACGTGGTCGACTCGCTCGCTGTTGCATCATCTTCTCTATCAGTATTGGGTCTAGCCCCTTCGCAAATCCAGAAACAGCAGGTCCAGTAGCACCGTACGCCGCCCAGCCAGAACCACTTATGCATGGGGTATCATGTAAGCCATCGCTGTCCAATCTTGATGAACGCCCTCACAGCGTCTTCTTGCTTGCCAAGGCAGCCGCCCGCTTCCCTGCCCTTGGGACCTCTTTGCGTGAGAAGGTGAATTCCCCGTTAACGATCATGCTGTGATCTGCAACCTCCATCTGATCGGTATGCTCTCCTTGGCCTTCGGCTGCCATGAAGCGTTTCATTGTCGACTCCCATAGACGGAACCGTTCTTTTCCGTGCACGTCGCGCTCCACGAGAAGCTTGACTTCTTTCTGTTTCCGCATCTTGGACGCTCGCACCAGGCGTCGGAGGGCGTCTTCACCATGCTGAGCTGTCCTTGCTGCCTCCTCCCGGATCTTCTTGGAATCGCGAATATTGGTATCCTCCTGGGGCGTGAACTTGTATGTGTGTCGGCTTGGAAAATCGGGAAACGAAGCTGGAATATAGCCTTTCTCGTCCTTGTCCGGTTGTCCGCTCAACTCATCGCCCAAGAGCGGCAGTGTTGTATACGCGTCTTGGTCTACAGGAAGTACATCTGCATAGCTGGGGATGACTTGCTTCTTCGATACCGGCGGTTTCAGGTGCGGCTTCAGTGATGAGATGCCAACGTTGTGCCGTCGTAGCGCGTGTTCGAAATCGGTGGGAATGGGATGTTCACGACGGGCGGCCAGGGCCAGACTTTTGGCGGCCTCGATCATGCCCTTGAGATCTAGGACGGGCGCATCAGCAAGAAGACCCCATGTGATAGGGCTACAAACATATACTCACACGTCTCCACCATTCCTGTGAAGCTCTCCAACGCCTCGGGACTTGCTGAGTCAAACCCGTCATGCTTGAGAACCATGGCGATGGAGCGTTGAATGCCTGTTCTAGCCTGGTAATGCGGATTCGGTGTCAATGATTCGATCGCGCGTGGACCACTCTCTTCTAACTTTGTCTCTTCATCTTGATCATTGTCAATCCGAGGGCGCTTTGGGTCGGGCTGTTGCTGGTCGGCTAGGGAGAGGTTTCGTTTGGGCGTCATGGCGACGAGGTTGGAAGGGAATGATTTCGACGACGCGCTGCAGGATGAACCGAGAATACCACTAGTTCATCGTCTACAGCCCTTTCTCAGCTGATTTCGAGCTAATTGCCGCGTACCCGGGGTACAAATGACAGGGTAAGTAGCTTGTTGGGGTGATGAATGTGCATCGACGATGTCGGGAGGTAACTAACTTGGTTGGAGCTGTGAACAACTCCATCGGGGATGCGAGCTGGATAAACACCGGCTCCTTCATTCACTCTGCGATGCCCCACAACCCACGCCCGTGCAGGAGCTCTTTTAAGTTTTAACTTGTCTCGTGATTGAATTCCACTGTCGCTCTTCCTGTGCGCAATGATATGATCTGACTGGAACTGATATATCATAATTATGTAAGCTCTAGTCCAAGTTTTCAAATAGTTGTGGTGGTGCTTTGACAGGAACAAGAAATCCAGTTGGTAGAGCTGTTGATGTGAAGATGCGGTTGGCAACGTCCGTGCACGCATACATACATACCTGAGGTAGCTAGTGAACAACCTATTGACAATGCATCAGCATGAGCATCAGCATCAGCATCCTAATAGCAATTCCATAAAAGAAACCCACGTCATATATACAGCATAGCTCTCTGTCAGCGGCTACTGCCTTGGGTAGTAATATTGTGAGTGCCGAAAATGTCGAATAACTTGCATAAATGAAACTGTCCAGGGTAGTAGACTCAAGGGTTACGTGGACCCTGAATGTCAATTGCTGAGCAGACGAGTCTAGACCGCGTGATCGACACCAGAAAGGATGCCACAAAGAGTATCCGAAATTCGTGATACGACCATGACGACCCAACCCGCGGTGTTCCATTTCCTCTAGCCTGCAGGTCGCCAGGATTGTGTACATCTCAATCAGATCCGACGTACGTATTGCGGTGGTTGCTTTGACCGACACTTGAAACAAGCACACGACTGAGGGGCCGAGCCCTGCATCTCTTGGCCCAACATTGGATGTTGACGAGGATCGTTTCTCATTAATCAACTCGGTCACCTGTCCCAAGCGGAACGGACTAGGAAGCCCCCTGGCTCTCCTCCTCCTCCTTTGCTTTGTCTTAAAGTTCCGGAATCTCATTGGCCCCTCCAGTTTCTCGACGTTAAGTCTACCCATTTTCTATAAGTGTGGCCAACATCTTAACTTAAACTCACCAAAACGCACACCTACCAACCTACCCTTGAAACGAACGTCTACACCGGATATACGAGCTGCCTGCAGAACACCAACACCAACTGCTGCGTTTACCAAAAGCCTCAACACTGTCCATGATCGGAAACTCCCCTGCGACCTGCCTACCCTGCACTGCTGAGTTGTCTACTCCCTGCGTTCCACTTGATGACGGGTATGCTTGTCCGATAAACTCTGGCGATTGATTTATAACTCTCTTGGTCGTGCTCTTTCTTCGTTACATACCTGCCTTAGCACCCCTTCACCCGCGTCATGTTTCCCTTCGACCATGCCGCTCTCCCCCAGATCACAACCCGCAAGGCACTTATCGGCGTTGATTTTCAAAACGACTTTATAGCCCAGGACGGCGCACTGCCGGTCCCGGAGCCGGAAGGCCTTGTGGATCGAACCGTCAAGCTGGCCAATGCGTTTCGCCATGTAGGCGACGTTGTTTGGGTTCAGTCGCAGTTTGACGAAACTCGACCTGCACCCGAGGAGCAGATCATCCTCACTGATAACCCGCCCATATCGCGACCTTCATCACGGGGCCGCCCAAAGCTCCCGGTCGAGTCTATCGAAGTGGGAGGCCCGCCAGACCCAGAGGCTTTCCTCAGCCAGGATGAAGCCGTGTGTGTTAAAGCTGACACGCCCGGCTGCCGCATAGCTCCGGCCATCGAGGAGGCATCGCAGAAGACGGATGCCAAACTTACAAAGACGCACTATTCAGCCTTCCAGTCGACGCACTTGCTGCGGAACCTGCGTGCCAAAATGGTCATGGAGCTTTTCATCTGCGGCTCCCTCACCAATGTCGGCGTCTATGCAACAGCGCTCGATGCTGCAGGCCACGGCATGAGCATCACCATTGTCCACAATTGCTGTGGCTATCGCACCGAGTCTAGGAAGACGTCGGCCATTGCTGCTTTGATCGAACTTACTGGCTGCGAAGTTGCCTCATACGACGAGGTCATGGAGAGCATACAGCCCAAGCCCAAGCCCAAAGCCTCCAAGCCGTCGCGCACCAAAGCCAAGGCACCCTCATCTTCGTCCAAGCCAGGTGTAGACGAGGACGTGCGTCGCCAGAAGAGTCTTACACCAGAAATTGTAAAAAACATGACAGACCTTCGATTAGCTTCCGATTCGCCAAGCCCCGCAGCGGCTCAGACTCAGCCTCAGACAAAGGCGTCGTCGACATGTGCAGCTGAACACCATGACTCAAAAGTTGACCATGACTCAAAAGCTGAACCACCATCGAAGACTGAGGAATCTAATGTCGCTTCTCAGACCAAAACAGAAGATGATGTGGACGCAGCACAGGATCAACATGTGGCCGAGGCAATTGCTATTAAAGACAGCGCTGCCAACGCAGCTGAAGCCAAACAAGATTCACCATCTCAAAATACGGCCAAAGACGAGACGACCAAAGACGAGACGACCAGAGACGAGACGACCATAGACAAAGAACAGGTCAATAAATCACCACCCAAAGTAATTCAAGAAATGGACGAGACCAAGAATCAGACGGAAAGCGACGACGGCCATCTCCTCCAAAAGGGCCTTTGCGAGGGAGACACCGATATCATCGAGAATGTCCTTTCAGACTCTCTCGTTGACGGAATCTTCGACAAGCTACGCGACGAGGTCCAGTGGCAGCGCATGTCGCATCAGGGCGGCGAAGTCCCGCGACTCGTCGCCGTCCAAGGCGAGGTCGGACAAGACGGCAGTATCCCAGTCTACCGCCACCCATCCGACGAGTCTCCTCCACTGTTGCCATTCTCTCCAACCGTCTTGGCTATTAAGGCCGAGACGGCGAAGCTTCTAGGCCACCCCCTGAACCACGTTCTAATTCAGCACTACCGTGACGGAAACGACTACATCTCTGAGCATAGCGACAAGACCTTGGATATTGTCCAGGGCTCTTATATCGCTAATGTCAGTCTCGGCGCCGAGCGAACCATGGTATTCAGGACCAAGAGGCGGGATAAGGACCCTTCTCAAGGCGAATCCTCGCCGACAGACCTGAAGAGAAAAATCCAGCGCGCCAGACTGCCACACAACTCCTTATGCCGACTGGGCTTGCAGAGTAATATGAAGTGGCTGCACGCCATCCGCCAGGATAAGCGACCCAAGAGTCAAAAATCGCCTGCCGAGCTTGCGTACAAGGGCGGTCGAATTTCTCTGACGTTCCGTCAAATCGGGACGTTCCTGAACCGCGAGGAGACTCTCATCTGGGGGCAGGGGGCTAAAGCCAAGACCTGTGAGGAAGCTCATCCTGTCATCAATGGCCAAAACCCCGAGGCCATTGAGATGCTCAAAGCTTTTGGGACAGAGAACCACGCTACTGGATTTGACTGGGATGCCCACTATGGTAAAGGGTTCGATGTGCTGCATATGAGCAACGCGCCTCGACTCTTTGCCTGCGCGGACCCGATTGTCAATATGCGTATCGCCCTCATGTTGGCTGAGTACGGCGTGAACTACGCAAAAGGAAGCATCACGGCAGCCGCCAACTCTAGCTCCCTGTCGAATGCCGAAAGCTTGGCCATCAAGTTTGTGGATAAAGACAAGTCGACCGTCCAAGGCGACCTCGCCGTCATGCTGTATCTTGATGCACGCTACGGCCTCGGCAAGCCTGGCAGCACCCCTCGAACCCCAAACAACCTGGCTGCTCAGTTCACTCGCTTCCAGCGTGGAATGTCCTTCCTGGACAAGTGGCGCAGTTTGCCCAAAGACAGCAGCAGCGAGAAGCGCAATACCCAGTCCCTGAAGCATGAGCTTAAATTCTGGGATGGCCTCGCTGCCGAGGCCGAGGGGCCCTTCCTCGCCGGCCCAGAGATGTCCCTGCCAGACTTTGCTCTCTGGCCTGTTCTGCACAAAACGGTGGAGGAATCGGGGTTGGAGGTCCTTGATGGACTGAAGAATCTCAAGGCCCACTATGAAACAGTGGCGGCGAGGCCAAGCGCAAAGAAGGTCCTGGGCAAGGAGTCGACTTCGCCGCCTCCTCAATCTTCGCCTCCTCCTCAATCTTCGCCGCCTCCTCAATCTGGAGAGCCAGATGGCAGCAACTAGACTAGACTGGACTAGTTATCGTCTTGTGTGGCTTAGCGACGGTTTGTTCTTTATCGGTGGATTGCTTATCAATTTGGCATAGACGTTGAGAATCACCCAGGTATTTCATGTTTGATATCCTATATTTTGCTCGAATTTAGACTCGCCCTAAGTTACAGATGATTATATGCAAAACTTGGTGCAATGCAAGAGGGGTGTGATGGTCGAACGAGGTTGATGCAGGAAGAGTATGTTCGTGAACCAATGCTCAGGCATGAGTTAGATGCAAGTCTAGTCGGTGGTTTATATGAGACAGTGAATTAGTTTCACAGCTCTAGCCATCCACAACTAGGGTGAATACAACGGACTAATGATCCGGCTCGCGGGCCTGTCGGTCAGTCTAGACGAGTGTTTGCCTTGGGCGAATTATCGGGAGGAATCCCATGGCAGAGGGTATGTGCCAACCCAGTCCTCAACCTCGCTCCTCAGCTGCACAATCTCGGACTCTGTTTCGCCGTTGCCGATATGTTCTAGGAAAATCTTCAGCTTGCCGGGGTTCTTTTCACCCTTCTCTTCCGCCGCTTTTCGAGCCGCCTTATCGATGCGGGAGGTAATGGTGACGGCACGGTCCACGACATCCGCCACGCGGACAAAGTCATCCTCGTTGAAGCCGCGAGTGGTCATGGCTGGGGTACCCATGCGGAGGCCACCGGGAACCAAGGCAGAGCGATCTCCCGGGACAGTGTTCTTGTTGGCAGCAACACCGACCAGTTCCAGGACGCGCTCGACTCGACCACCGTCAATGCCCTGGGGCTTGAGGTCGGCCAAGACCAAGTGGTTGTCAGTGCCTCCGCTGACAAGCTTGAACCCCAGACCACCTTTGCCCTTGGGCTCACTCAGCCGCTTGGCGAAAGCTTTGGCGTTCTTCAGAACTTGGGATTGATACGCTTGGAATTCCGACGTTTGGGTTTGCTTCAGAGCTACGGCTAGAGCTGTGATGGTGTGGTTGTGAGGGCCACCTTGATGGCCGGGAAAGACAGAGTTATTGATGGCACCCTCGAGGTCGTAGAAAATATCTTCTTTTGTTTTGGGATTTTGTTTCCGCACGCCTCTCCTGTAGAAGATCAGGGCACCTCGGGGACCTCGTAAGCTCTTGTGGCTAGTAGTGGTAACAATGTCGGCGTAAGCGAAGGGTCCGGGGATGACCTTGGCTGCGATTAGGCCGGAGAGGTGGGCAATATCGGCAAGAAGATAGGCGTTGACCTTGTCGCAGATCTCTCGCATGCGCTGATAATCGATTAGTCGGCTATAGGCGCTTGCGCCGGCCACAATAATCTTGGGCCTATAGATGCTTGCTAGTTCCTCCAGCTTGTCGTAATCGATATACCCGGTCGACTCGTCCAGCCGGTACGGTACCGTTTCGAAATATTTTGAAATAGCTGAGATCTTCTTGGTCGGTGTCTGATAGCCGTGTGACAGATGGCCACCGTGAGGCAGGTCTAAGCCCATTAATCGTTCGTGTGTGTTTAGCAATGCAGAGTAGACGTAAAGGTTCGCAGGAGCACCGGAGAGAGCTTGAAAGCCAAAGTCAGCCTGCAGTTCCAAGACACAGTGTCGCATGTACGAGTGAGTGGCGAGAAATCGACAGAAGAAAGCGACCGACCTTGAACGTTAACACCCCATGATTTGGGGTCAAGGCCGAAGGACTCGAGGGCGCGTTGTTGGCAGAGCCGTTCGGATTGATCGATGAATTCGTTGCCGCCATAGTATCGAGCACCTGGGTATCCTTCCGAGTACTTGTCTATAAACAGATAGACGTTAGCCTTTGCGGAGATCCGGCGGGTTGTCCGGTCTCAGAGCTTACTTTGCATCACACTGCCGAGAGCATCGAGGACAGCCTGGGAGGTGAAGTTTTCGGAGGGAATTAGGTTGATGAAATGCTTCTGCCGATTTTTCTCCTACACAAAGGATCAGCCAAAATGGCGCGGGAAGAGGAACCCAAGGTGCTGCCATGACCGACCTTCTCGATGATGTCGAAGACGGCGGGGTCAGCCTTGCCGAGGTGGGCTGAGAGCAGCTACGGATGAGCACAAGACCGTCAGAAGACCAAATTCACAGTACTAAATCGGCGGCCAAGCCAATTGAGCTTTGGAAATACCTGCTGCTGACCCTCCAAAGCTAGAGAGGAGGACGGCCGGGTGCATGTCGTGGAAACAGTCACAGGCCTCGCGATGCCGCGCAGGACACGCGAGGTACCTCTCACGCCAGCAAGAGACATGGCGTGGTGTGGTTTGCGATCGACGGATGGCGGATGACGGGCGAAAGTCGCAAGTCGCAAGGAACGGAAAGCAATTGAGATGGAAAGACGGGTGTTGTGTCGGGTATCTATTCGCACAGGAAGAGGGCCGCTTTGCAAGGAAGACAACGGTGATTGTCTGGCGGCACGCTCGCTCAGGACGTCATTGACTGAGACGATGTCAGGACGGACTTGGAGAGACGAAGGCGGAGGTGGAGGGAGCCTAGATTTGGAGGACGGGAGGCTGGACGCTCCGTTACCTGTAGAGCAAGTACCGAGCGTATCAGCTTGGCCCAGACCCCTGCCACCTCCGGGATGGTAGCATGTGCTGCAGTGATGAATGCACTGGGAGCGCAACGGTTTCAGTGGAGTGGCTGCCTACGGCCACATGAGATACTCACGCTCTAGGTACTCATTTGGCAGTTCTTGCCTGCCCGTGGTGTGGCATCTTCACGTCTCTATAAAATTACACTATCTTGATCGTCCGGCTGTCTATTCTCCATTCCTCTTTTCTTCCTCATCAACTACTTACTACCTAGGTAGGTAGTTTAACTGGGTACTCAGCAGGGAAAGGTTGCAGTAGCTTGTAATGGCCATCTCATGCTGGTGTGTTGTGAACTGTTGCGTGGTCATGGCTTGGCTTGGTCAATGCAATCTGAATTGTCCAACTTATGCCATGATTGATGCTGGTGTATCAAGTCCTGCTCAGGGATTCTTGGCAACCCCGTCGGATCCATGGGTTGAGAACAGTAAGGCAAGATTACCCAGTAAAAAAGTCACACCCTGCATGTCAAAAGTGAAGCCAAACCGCACACATTATTTTGAACACCTGTGGTACTGAGGGCGTGTTGAGCACCAGCCATGCTCACGAGAAGATGGTATTGGGGAAAACATCCAAGTATCCGAGCATCATCGATTCCATTTTTCAATGCTACATGCCAGAACCCCGCCGGTACGACTGTAGAAACCAGAAGGGCGTAAAAAAAGACCCAACCCGTAGACTCCGAATGCAGCCTCCTCTCAAGACCGAAATATTGTCGTTGTCCACAAGTTTTACTCTTCGGCAAGGAGAGCATTTCGCTTCGCCACCACACGCTCCTGCTTACGCTCGCGGGCAGCCTTGTTCTTCGCACGCTTGGCATCCATCTCCTCCTGGAGAGCCTTCTCACGCTGCTTCTCGGCCTTGGCACGGTGAATCTATTCATCTCCAAGTCAGCAGACATCCCTCGTGGTCACCATGGCCGGGCATCATCATGGGTAACACGTACGTGCTCAACCAGGGCACGCTTGTGCTTGAAGGCGTTACCCTTGCTGCTGTGGTACAGCTCGTGGTAGAGGTGCTTGTCGATCTTTCCGCTGGCACGGTACTTGACCAAGAGACGGCGGAGAACTCGGAGGCGGCGCATCCAGAGGACCTGGCTGGGCATACGGGCATCGGCGGTACCCTTGCGCTTACCGTATCCACGGTGTCGGCCCTCTCGTCGGGCGAGGTTCAGCTCGCGGGCGCGCGATCGGGAGTGCTGGGTGACGGGCTTTCGGATGATGAGGCCATCGGAGATGAGCTTTCGGATGGTCTGGCGAGAGTTGGCGTTGGAGATCTCGCTCTGCTCGTTGGGGTCGAGCCAGATCTTGCGCTGACCGCAGCCAATGACCGCCGAGGCCAGGCGCTTCTGAGTTCGCAGATTGACCCTGTAGTGGAGGAAGACATATCAGTTAGCCACCAGCTCCCTCTGATATCGGTCATGTGTTTGGCGGCTTCGAATTCATGGAGACGCCATCAAAAGCATTTGCATCCAGCTCATACACTGTTTCCAAAGCTCCTCTTGTGTCGCCTCCTCGCTGTGCTGATCGGTTCGGATGACTTACATCTTGATTGTCGTTAGTGGTGATGGCCGGTCCTCGATGGATGTTGGATGAAGACTGAGAGGGGTTTGCGAGGCCAGAATTTCTCAGTCGCACATTCCCTCCTTGGGGTTTGTGGGTTCACGTGCGCTAGACCTCATCTGTTGCACTAAGCGAGGGCATGAGTCACCGCCGAGCAATTCACGTGACCTCTCCCCTGCCATAGGGCCATTGGAAGGTGGGGTTGCTTACAGCTTCCTTCGCCCCAATCAGAAATATTGATCAAGAGCTGAATTCGACTTCATCCTCAAGGGTTGAACTCGGAGTTCGGAGTATTACTGAGCCTGCTTTCGCATCATCACCTCCCCAATATTGAGCTCTGTACAAGTCAGGAGTTGTGCATGCTCTACACAGACAAGTTGCATCCTGTGTGAGGCATCTTTTCATCTTGGTTATTGGTATCAATTGAGTCAAGTACGAGAGCCCGAAATATGTCTCCTGGAAATATATCTCTTAGAAAAAACCCCCCCGAGTAAACAAATAGGGAAAGACGTCGCCTGATCAACATAATCGAGTGATTACCATGGCTATGGCCTATCTTTGCTAAAGTTGACCTGCTCCTGGATAAGGAAGACCTGAATTCGAGATCGGGAGTAACTGCTGTGCCTGCGCCAATCAAAGGATTGCATCATTGTGGGATAACAGCAGTGGAGAGGGAATAATCAACGACAAGCACATGTAAGCAAGCGAGCATGTTTCGTCTCGTGTATGCTTTCTCATGATGGTATAACATGATACAAGAGCGTCTGCTCATGGCACACTCGCTCGTAGAGGCGTCTACGAAAACGCGTCGCTCCCTACATCAACTTTTCCCACACTCCAGATTTCCTTCTCATCCTCCGCCTCGTCGTTCGACAAGCCAAGTCCTCCCTGTCCTCCCTCCGCCTCTCGCCTCTCGCGGACTTGAGAGCCCAGCCTCGTGGCGACACGCTTGAAGTAGTCTCCCATGCTTCTCTTGGTGTTGGCAGGCAGATCCGTTCCGGGACCAGCCATGAACTTGTCAAAGATGCGGCTCTCCTCATCCGCAACACTAAACAGCTCCACAAATGCCGCCTCCGCCGCGAGCTTGACGGGAATAACAGGGTCTCTGACGCTCGCAAAGATGGGTTGTGCCAGCAGGGCAACGTGGGGCCGCACCATCTCCATGTCGTTTCGGCTCACTGTGCGAATAACCACCAACGCAAGCCGGCGCGAGTCGGTTGCATTTCCTGGTTGGACTATGGACGCGAGGGCCTCAAAAAGTCCCTTGGTCGTCTCGAAGCTCTTGGGCGAGTCTGAAAGCAGATACTTGCCCGTAGCCAGAATGCTGTTATCTGCTACAAACACCTGTTCACGAGTGTCAGCGAATCAAGCCTCGTTCAACATCATTCGTAGTGACTTACGTTCTTGTTGGCGATGCCCTGGCACAATAGTTCGGGCAGGTCATTAACCAAGGAGCTTTGAAGCAGAACATCCGGAGATTCAACCAGGACGGAATTCAGAGCGAGCACTGAAGAGTTGCTGAAGTGCGATGTGGCAACTCGGTTCTTCAACAGACTTGAGGCGGCCTCCTCTGGAACGTTCTTGATTAGGGCGCCCAGCAGCTTTGCGTTGGTAACAGTCATGGCATCGTCCCTCTCATCCGTATCCATATCGATTAGCGACAACACAGCCGCTCGTGAAGCCTCACCCATGTTAGCACCCGCTTTGCTGATAACTTCGTACAAGGCCTTGAGCATGGCAGTCTTGACGCCAGGGTCGGCAGTCTTCGATCCTGTGACCAGTTCGGCAATCAAAGGATCGATACGAGGCGTGTACTTGATCAACGTGCCCAGTGCCTTGGCAGCCCTTGTTCTCAGTGTCTCACTCGATGTGTCGGCAAGAGACTTGGCAAATGTACGCTGAAGTTGGGGCAAGAAAGGCTTGAGTGCCGTTGGCATCTTGTCGAGGAGATTGTTGAGAGTAAGGAGAATAGCCGACTTGACTTCCGTGGCGCGTTCTGAAACCACTCGGATCAGGGGACCAGTGATTTGGGTCACGAACGGCTTCAGCGAGGCCTCGCTAGTCCTGTCAACAATATCGGAAATACCCAGAGCAGCCTGGACTCGCTGATCCGCAGTGCCATTCATCAAGCCCTGCAGGAAAATCGGCAGAATAGCATTGATGCCCTTGGGTAGTTCGAAACCACGCAAGTTCGCTCCCGCAACACCAACGCGCTGAAGAGTCTGTCGGGTAGAGATAACAAGCGACTCCATTTCCTCCTTCCGCAGCTTCTTGGTGAACCCACTGAGCGCTGCCCAAGCGGCCTTGACAACATCCATGTCGCCGTCATCAAACGAGTTGAGTAGCGACCGGATGATATCCTGGTTGTAGCGGGAATAGTCCACGCTGGCAGCGGAGAAGAAACTGCCCAGGTGGCGTGCGGTAGCCGCTCTTCGACGGTGGTCGTCGTGCTTGAGAAGCTGCAAGAGAACATTCATGACTGTGTTGAGGCCGTCGTATTCATCAATGGACTGAACGACAGTATCGAATGAAGTCGCCAGCTCTTCGCGGAGACCGTCCTCCTTGCAATTGATCTCGTTGTCCATGAGCGAAGTGATCATGTTTGGCAGGCGCCTGTTCATCGCAGGACCAGCAACCTTGGACAGGGAGGCCAGGGCCTTGGCGTCAAAGGCAGAGATGGGAGGCGTTGTGAGCGTAGGAATGAGGTTAGGCAAGATGATGTTCGAGCGTGTCGTCTCAGTGAGCAACGTGAGGAGAGCTGACAGAGCATTGTCTGCTTCGTCTTCCGACCGCAAGAGGTTAAGGAGGAAGGGAAGTACTTGATCGACCGCTCGCTTGCCGAAGATCTGCTGAAGAGAGTCAAATGCCTCGGCAGCAGCTTCTCGTACATCCTCATCAGAGTCTGTAAGAGCTGTGCGAACAACGGAAATGAGTGTCTTCTCGTGATCTTCGAGCGCTTCGGGTGAAGCCGAAGATATCAACTCCCTTAGAGCAAGGCATATGCCTTGCT
>JAAVUK010000247.1:0-21156 GCA_014899095.1 Fusarium buxicola
GGCGGGTTCGAGCTTGTATTTTGTGGTGATGCGGGTCTGGGAGTTTTGATGGTTAGCTATGCGCATTCGCCTGAGGAGAGTGCGTGGGGGGGCGTACGGTGGCAGGCCGGGCATCAAGGAGAGCGATGGACTGGTTGAGCCATTCTTGGCTCGTCTTGAAGTAGGGCATTATTGCATGTATTGTCTAGTTCCGCCTATCAAGGATATCGCTGTCGGTGTCGTGCGTGTGCGATGAGAAGTGCGACTCGGTGACGATGAAGAGCCAGGGCGGCCAATGACTCGTGTTCAATTTGCTTGCCTCAAAGTGGATCTTCTGCTTCGACGTTTAAGTGTGAGATAATATGATGCGCCGTTGTTTGGCCGGGCTTGGGCGTCCGTTGCAGCAACGAAGGTCGTCTTGAGGTGGAGAGTTGAATGAGGCTGCAAGTGGGATATTCCTGTGGTGGGGCTGGACCTCAATCGAGGTGAGGGGATGCTCTAACGTTAAGGTACCTAGGTAGTTAGGCGCCACAACACCATGAACTGCACTCGAAATACTGCATGTCATACATCTCAAAGGCTTCACGTCTTGTCATTTCAGTGCGCAACATCTAATTCCAGCATACAATTGTTGATAAATAAGCTATTGCGTACTGTGCATTCTAGTCTGAGTCATGTGCCACCAACGATAAGACGGTGTCTCGAACTTCCACATTCGCCCTCTTCGGATCTGCGCCATGCTCAGTCATAACCTGGGCAATATCCTGTCGGCCTCTCCTCGCATAGTGCCACAGCGCCGGATGCCCGTCAATCTCCATGTTGATATTCTTTATCCTTTCGCAGACCATGTGCGCAATTTCCACCTCCTCCTTTGCATACAGTGGGTTGCTGCCTCTGAGCGTCAGGTTCATGATGGGAAGGTTTCGACTCTCCCCTTGATAAAGGACCTCGTCAACATCAGCTTCGGCTCCAGCGCTGAGGACTAGCTTGACGACTTCCTGGTTGTAGCCTGGTCTGAGGGCATCAGCCAGTAAGAGTCTCTTCTCGCCTGTCCTCATATCAGTGGGATTCGGCGAAGCTCCTGCGTCCAGGAGAAGCCTAGCGACCTCGAGGTACCGGGTGAGCACAGCTTGTTGTAGGGGGTTGGAAGTCCCAATCTTTTCGGCGTAAACGTCGGCACCAGCTTCTTGGATGAGATATCTGATGGCGCCGAGGACATCCTGAAGTGTGTGCTCCGCTTGAAGGGCTCCGTTGCCTCGAGGTACGTTGAACTCATTCGCCCAGTCTCGAGTTTCCATTGGACCCAGGGAGACAAGATGGCACAGCGCTGTCTCATCTTTACCGTGCGTGACATTGACATGGGCACCATTTTCGACGAGTAGTTGGGCCTTGCTACAAGTCAGCTTCTTCCCTGCTCAGAGGGACACAACTCAACTCACCACATCCGCGTTCAGTGCGTACGCCAAAGCTGAGAGCTTGGCTCCATCTGGAGTATCCGGATGTACCCCCTTCTCAATCAACAGTCTTGCAACCGCCGTGTTTCCTCGAATGCAAGCAAGGTGCAAAAGACAGGAATTGTTCCTCCAGTGCAAGTACCCGTACGCAGGACCAGCCATGCCCCTCCTCCTCGATATCGTATAGCGCAAGCTATAGAGGTTGTCATTGTTGAAGGGCTTGCTAATCTTTGCCGCAACATCCACGCCAGCCCTAGCGAGCGCTTCCAGTGATGCCTTTGCTGACCCTAAAGCGCCGAACCAGCAAGCCCATTGAAGAGCGATGGGCATGTCCAGCTTGCGAGGAAGCTTGAGTGAGTCTACCACGTCCCTGTAGTAGAGGCACGGCAGGGCTTGAGCGGCCAAGACGCGACAGGTTTGGGCGACGCGAAGCATGCATTTGTAGGCATCTGAGAACAACGAGACTTGGTCCAGTATCATGCCCAGGATCTCAGGAGGTATTTCTGTCTCATCGTTAGAGGTTGAGGTGACCATCAATCAAGTTGCCGTAACTTACCCACCAAACATGGATGCCTGTTGGTCTGGGCCCAGGTTTGGCCAACAGCTTTTGGCGCCATGGCGATAGCTTGTTACTGTCCAAGACAAAGAAAGGCGGCGTGCGTTCGAGCGTATGCTGCCTTGTTCTTATGTAAGGACCGCCCGCTCAGACGTGTTGGTTCTCAAGTCGTGCAAAAAGAAGCACTGTCCCTGTAACAGCCAGGATCTTACCGTGTGCCCAGCTAGGTAGGTAGGTACTTATCTGCGTTTCTGCTTTATAAATTAGGAGATCTAGTTGACGAGTCAAATCCGACAATTAACTGAACCTGAAACTAAACGTTTTATGTACGTGTTACCAATACGCAAGTTCATATGGTTTTTTTTTGCTCCGTCCGAGTTTATAGAACCCAATACGCTTATAAATAACATTCACCAATATTCAATACCATCATTGCTCCAAGCCAAGGGTATCTATTATTTCCTTTTTTCCCCAAGAGTTCATGAGATCATTGTATGCTAACGCTCCATCTCTCCCCTGTCCGGTGTCGCTGCCTGCGAGAATGCTCCGGTTGTATCCATCCACTCACGCATGAGGATCAGGCAGCCAGAATAACAGCTCCTGATCAGCCGTAGCAAAGAAGTTGTATCGGGGATTGAATGCTAGGACAGCAGCCTCTCTCTTATCGGGTAGCGTCCAACTCGGTTCCAGCACCTTGTTTTCGCCCGGAGCCGCCATGGTATCCCACACCAGCACGTCCTTCTTGGAGCCGCTGAGGACGTAGCGGCCATCGGGAGCGAAACAGCACTCGCCGCTGCTCTCGAAATTAGATACATCCGATGACGCACCGCCAGAGGATTCCGTCTCGCCAACAGCCAATCGTCGTGTTCCACCGTTAGGCTTGCGTAGATATGCTTTCAGCGTGCCCTCAAAGGCGTCCAGTAGGAAGTGGCCGTTGCCTCGCGTGCCAACAAGTAACGACTTGCCGTCGTTGGAGAACTCAAGTTTCGTCCAGCCCTTGACAAGGCATTGCGAGTCCACCCTCCTACACTGGTCCACGATATCAACTGTCGCGAACGGGGCTTTGTCAAAACTGCGCGCATCGTAGAGTAAGACCGTGCCGCTGCTCGGGCAGGCCACGGCGAAAACAGTTCCAGAAGGGTCGTATGCGGCGAGGTAGGGTGATCGAAGGAATAGCTGGCCTTGGCAGTTCTTGGTCTGTGTGTCCCATAGGCGCACCGTATTGTCTTGAGAGCAAGATATGAAGTTGTCGCTTCCAGGATGAACTGCCAGGGAGGTTACGCTACCCTCGTGACCTTCGAAGTAGCGGATGAAGGAGTTGTCGTGCGTAGCAAGATATCGGATGGCATCTGGGAGGGAAGCAAGGATTAGCATTATATGTCTTACGCATGGGTAGCAAGTGTCAAGTACCGTTTTGTTTGGTGCTGGCATAGATGATACTGGAGCTTGTATGAGTGAATCTGGCGAGCTTGACACCGTATTTTTTGCTAAGTAGACTCTTGTCGTGGCGACCTTCTTTGACATGGTAGATCTGAATCGTCTCATCGCTAGCCGAGGTCATGACGAGCTGGCCTTCGTCGTCGTAGTCGATGGATAGCACATGGGGTTGTGGGCGACCGTCTTTGACGTCATCGCGGCGGAAGAGCTATAAGCATGAGCATAGTTGATCAGTGGCTCCATTGCCAGGTTTGAGAGTGCTGAATGGGTAGCGGTCGCACCTTGGTCGGACGGAAGTTGCCTATCACATCGGATAGGTTGGAGACAGAGGCGGTGGCGCCAATGGTGCGGTGGATGTTGAGCGACGAACCATTGGGGGTACTCGACCGGTCGATATCCATAGGAGTTGAAGCCATGATAGACAGATACGCTGAGCGACGTGGGTCGGAGTACTAAGGCAGAGTTGATGCGGTGGGCAGCTTCTGGGGACAAAGCCCACGAAGCGCGAGAATGAGAATGAGAATGAGAATGAGAATGAGAACGAATGGGCCAATTGCACGGATAGCAAGACACGCAGCAGACAGCTAGAGGCCAGGGCGGTTCAGTCGTCGTCAGTCAAGGTCGTTGACGTATGTTGGGGTGTGTCGAGCCAGGGTGGGATGTTGGAATCGCAAATTCGTGGGTATTTTGACTCGAGTTGGTGTTTTGCGATGGAATCTTTCCACAGCTGGTTGAGCTAGCAGAACGCCAACCTACCTAGGTACCTTAGGTACAGCTGGAGGGGTGCGTCCTCCCGCGGTGTGCGGGGTGCAGCACGAGAGTACAGTAAGAGGTACGTATCTAGTAAGGCCGCCGGGTACCTCGTGGACCCCTGAAGCATTAAACCTACAGCAATCCCGCTGCAACAGACTCTGTAACATCTCTCAACGCCCTGGAATCAAAGCCTCCCGTCGAGAATTCCATCATTGGATCCTGACTGTGAGATGGTCGTGCAATTACGCACCTGGAAAGAAGCAATCTCGCACTTCAATCAGCTGCGTCGGGAGACTGCGATGGAAGAGAAACGCCAACACAACCCGTCACAAGCCGAGCTTGTCCCAATTGCGAAAAGCCACCATGTGCTGAAGTGTAGTAGGAGTGCCTCTGAATCGCCCGCGACAGCTGTCCCCTTGGCCCTAGCGTGAAGTATTCCTTCCCTTCTCCTTAGTCATCAATGTATCAAATCAGAGCCCACCATTCGCCCTCAATCCAGGGGGAGTGGCCCTACTGACGCAAGGTCCCCCCCGTGGGCCCGCATCTCCCCGCGAAAGTCACCGCCGACGTCGGCATGTCACTCCCGGCGCCCGACCCCGGCGCAAGCAGAGAAGAAAAAAATCCCACCCAGAGATTGGATTGTAGACATACGGGTACTGCAGGACCGCGAATACCCAGCCTTGGGTATTGATTCGAAATTGTCTGATGCGATGCGAACTGTTAGCGCTTATCGCCCGGCAGTCCTGATCTCGTCAGCGGGCCGCTGACCAAAGGTCTTGGTAAATCCCGTCCAGAGTCAGATATAAGTTATCTCCCCCCAGAAACTCTGTCGCGAGCGAGTAGGCTACCTACCTTGTACCTTTTTAGTGTAATTGCGCTGCGGGTGGTACCTCTGCGCTGACAATTTTTCTCCCTGCGATAGGGTCCGAAGCCGCCCGGTGACGGTGTGAACCCTTCTTTTCCACGCTTCCAGGTTCCCAGTCTTCTTCCCACCTACTTCACCCCCTACCCTACTCTTCCCTCCTCTTGCTCCATCTCAATTCCCTTGAGCTCCTCATTGCGGCCAATCGTCGAGACAAGTTCTCTCTCCCGAGCTCTCCGACCCTTTAGGGACCTGTTCCCTCCTCTCGCGCTCTCTTATTACATACAGTACCTCTCCGACCCTCCAACGCTGGCCGCCTCCTTGCATCTGGAGAGCTCGGGGCCATGTCGACGACCGTAGGGTGAGCATTTATCCCTCGCACTTGTCTAGATGTCCTCGATATTTGCAGAAGGCGTCTTGATTACCACTGCCATCTTCTTCCTGTGCTGACCTCATCACAGCGCCTTCATCGCTGGCGGCATTGCCGCCTGCGGCGCCGTCTGCGCGACACATCCTTTTGAAACCGTCAAGATCCGGTAAATTCTAAGCCTCCAGGTCCTCGCCCGGCGATTCTCACTTCCCGCTGACTAGCTGTTCCTCCTCTATAGCATGCAGTTGCAGGGCGAGCTTCAGAACAAGGGCCACCAGCCTCACCACTACCGAGGACCCATCCATGGCGTGAGCGTCATTGTGCGCAACGAGGGCGTCCGTCGCATCTACCGCGGTATCGGCGCCGCCTCCATTTACCAGGTCCTCCTCAATGGCTGCCGTCTCGGCTTCTACGAGCCCATGCGCAACGGCCTCACAACTCTCTTATTCAAGGACGGCAAGACCCAAAACCTCGGTATCAACATGTTCTGTGGTGCCGGCTCGGGCGTCATCGGTGCTTGTGCCGGCAGTCCCTTCTTCCTCGTCAAGACCCGTCTTCAGAGCTACTCCGAGTTCCGCCCCGTCGGTACCCAGCACCATTACCGCGGCGCATGGCACGGCTTCAAGTCTATCTACGGCAACGAGGGGATCCGCGGCCTTTACCGTGGTGTGCAAGCTGCCATGATCCGAACCGCTTTTGGCAGCTCTGTTCAGCTTCCTACCTACTTCTTCGCAAAGCGCCGTCTGGTCCGCCATTTTGGTATGGAGGAGGGTCCTACTCTCCATCTTGCTTCAAGTGCCATGAGTGGCTTTGTCGTCTGCTGCGTCATGCATCCTCCTGGTAAGTTCCATTCTCGATTTCATGCTCTCGTTTCGCCTCCAGCCGCTGACTCTGAACGTGCTTGCAGACACCATCATGTCTCGCCTTTACAACCAAAACGGAAACCTTTACAAGGGCGTCGTTGACTGCCTCACCAAGACAATCCGCTCCGAAGGCCTCTTCGCTCTCTACAAGGGTTTCTTCCCTCACCTTGCCCGAATCCTACCCCACACCATCTTGACGCTCAGCTTGGCCGAGCAGACCATTAAGCTGGTCCGAAAGATTGAGGATCACATTCTGCCGAGTAGAGTGGAAATGGCGGCTTAGAAGCCACCCGGCAATCTTCTTTTGAGAAGTCGACTACAGGAAAACGGAGTTGAAAGTACTTGGCACAACTGGAATCTATGAGCAAAAAGGCTCTTGTATATGATAAGGAGGGGTGGATATTAAAAGTCCCCATGTGTATGGTCACTTTGGTTAGACGATGGGAGCATTTGGCATCGCCTAGGTTCACGGATTTGGCAATCAAAAGGCGGCGTGGCGCATCTTTGGGGAGTTTCCAAGTCTTGATAGATACTATATGACATCCGAATACACAACAACGGTGTCTTTTTTTCCTCGTTCATTTTACGTTTGGTCTCTTGATTCTTGATCTATCCGTGAATCGACCGCTTACATCCGTAGCACAGCCGGCTTGCGCCTTCAACGCTGGGCCGGTCTTCGGGATCATCTCCTAACTCACCAGCCCAGCGCGAGTCGCCTTCAGCATCGAGTGACATGCCGCAACTCCCGCAGAAGCTATTCCCCGGAACTCGCTCCAGCTTTCCCGTTGTACGAACAACATTGGCGACGATACCAGAGTAACCCTCCTCGACGCTTTCAAAGTAACGCGCCATCACTTCCTCGATGCTCAAGTCCTTGTGTGAGACGACGTTGCCTCCAGCGGTGGCGCCCGCCTGCTCCAACGGGACAAGTCCCTTCAGTGAGGGTACGAGGTCGATGTACTGCAAGATCTCGTTGCGAAAGACCTCTCGCAGGGGATAGTACACAGGAAACTCGACTCGGCTGGTTTCTTGCGCAGGTCCGCCCGTCGTTGCTTCATACGTGCAAACCGTGGTCATCCCATCGGCTACCTGTAGCGGCACTGCAAAGCCTCTCCCATTGGCGACCTCGGAGAGCGTCAAGGCGGCGAGAGCAGTGGTGCTATGGCCGAGCAGAAGGGCGGAGCAAGATCGCTCTCGGGCAGTGTGGAGGAGGAGATGACGGGTGAGCTGGCGGAGAACATCGGCGCGTGAGGTTACTGTAGGCAGGGCGTCAAACAGCCGTCGGAGACGAGCGGATGGATCCTCATCTAGTGTGCCAGCGTCCAGGGGGAGGGTTGACCAGTCGATACTCTCAACGGAGAGGACATCGGCGAGAGGAATACAGTCAAATGTAGCGTGTGGGAATCGCTGGCAGTACTCATCCAAGAGCTTTCTGGCAGGCGACTCTCCCCCTGGGGGCGATAGATCCGTGTCTATGTGGACGATAATGGGTTCAAAAGCAGACGATGCCTTCTTCTGTGAATGGCGAAGGGCCGCTTCATCAAGAAGCTGGGCAAAGACACTCGATGACGGACCAAAGGACAACCCGGCCAGATATCGACGAGTAGTGAGCTCCCTTGAAAAGCGAATTTCTTTATGGAGAGCGTTGAGGCGCTTGTTCATCTTGGTTCCAAGATATTGGACGTAGCAGTCGCTGATAGATGGGTCAGTAGATAGATACGCCAAGGTCGTGTGAGAGGGGTGGAGTGAAGGATAGTTACCTGCATGTGGGATCCGTCCGTAGTCGAAACGGAGCATCGTCGACCTTGCACCGCTTGCAAGGCCGGCTGGTATCGGAACCGGGCATCGGGTCGGATGCGGAGATGGACACGGAGACGGAGTGTGAGACGGGGTCGGGGTTCGGACGGCTTATACAGGGTAGGCCGTGTCCACTGGTTTATGGCAGCGAATACTGGGGAGGGTACCTCCAAAACCGCTTCAGTGAAGGGTATGGTGTTGTGAGCCCCTTAGTGTCGGTATTGAGAGGAAGGTCGAGATAGGTAGGTTAGGTAGTCTAGCAAAAGTGCGTGACAAAGTAAAGTTTACGAAGTCGAAATTTTCTTCGCCGCCGCCAACCGATTATACTTACACAACGAAAGCTTTCTCTCGCCCGACTCATCACCTCACCTATTAAAGAACAATAATTCAGGCGACCCGTAGAATCCAAGGAGAGTTAGCATTGGAAATTAATTGCCGCAAAAGCGTTTACCGTGTATAGATATGCCTTGACCAAGTCTCCATGACTCACATGGCCCCTTATACATAGATAGCTACTCCTCGCCACAGCATCCTGTCCCTACTTGTCAAACACTGAGACCTGATTCGGCGTACCTCAGTGGCTATTGATGTTTTCCCCTCCTTGAAGAATGACAGGTAAGGCAATGGAAACACGTCCAGCTTTAGTGCAAATCCTGCATATTCGCAAGGACGATGCTGGATAACTCTAGACCGCCGATATGATCGACTCATCTTGGCTTCTGTCGAAATAGTTCGTTCTAAAACTTATTTATAGCCCAGGAGAGTTGAGAGAAGGGACGTCTAGCCCTGGACTCCGAATAGACAGCCAAGTACATTGTCTTTGAAATACTCTCGATCCTTATTCCACGCCCTGGTCAGAACTTCCTTACCCACCTTGACCAGTCCTTCCTGTTGCTCTGAAGTACCCCATCCCGGTGTTTGTGAGCCAAAGCAGATCAAGTGGACGCCGACGTGGATAATTGTGCGATAGGCAAACACGTCGTCAACCGTGCCGTAGCCGTCGGCAAAGGCCTGGATGAGCCATTCACCGGCGTCAATGTCCTTGTATAGCTTCAACTGCCACAGCTCCGCAATCATCTGGCCTAGGTCAAGGGGTCGAACACCGAGCTCGGCCATTTCCCAGTCAACGATCTTGATGGGAGTTTGTGTGCCCTCTTGGATCGGGATGTCGGGTAGTAAGACACTGGTTTACTATCAGCAATCTCTCAAGTTGAAGCTGGTGTACAGCTGAAATAGTCCAAAGTGCCAACTCACTTTCCGGTCCAAAAGTCGCCATGAATGACGTGGAGAGCCGTCTCATCCGCAAGCTCTCCCGCTGCCAAGTCGCTGATATCCTGCAGGACGTCCCTTGCATCGCCGAGAATCTTCGGGTGCCGATCCACCATCTGCAACAGCTGCTGATAGTTGATCATGTTCTTGAGACCCTGCATTTCCTTGTTCCCCGCAAATATTTCACGTAGCGCAGCTTGTCCGGGCTCCTGGCTCCAGGTGTGGAACGCGCGGAGCCAGGCGCCAAGGCCGTGGCCGAGCTGCTCACAATGAGGCTTCAGTGACGCGGGCGTCGGAGCGGCGTAGTGCTTGAGAGCATAGTTCTTGAGGCTGACGGCGATGGGGAGATACTCTTGGACCTGAGTATTGGAGTCCTGGCTAAAGTAGTACGCGGCGGGAGTAGAAACGGTGCATGTTGGTGTGGTGGATGGAAGGAGGGCAGCGAGTTGGATGAGCGACTCTTGTTCGATGGCCTGCGGCAGTCATTGGCCGGCGAAGTGTGATGCTCTTCACGATTGGTTACTTACACATCGAGAAGTTGTGAGTTTGAAAGAAGGATTAAGTGCGACATAAGCTTCGCCCTGTTTGATCACAACACCGCCGGGGTAGTCTGAGGAGGGGTTTCTCAGTGTGGCATGGTACATGAAGTTGGCGGTACCACCAGTGAGTTTCGTGAGGGTCGAGACAGCAAAAGTAGTTCCTTCGAGGACCCGCGTCACCTTGGCCTGGATTTCGTCCTCGGTGTTGGCCGTTGTTTTGTCTTGTTTGTGTAGAGACATTGTGCGGAGAGTGGGATGTGTATGGGTAGCTGAGGAGTTGATTTGGGATATCACAAATAGAACCAGCCGGTTTTGCCCTAGACTAGGTAGTTAGTTAGTTCAGCCCGAGAGAACTTTGACAACTACCTGCGTTACAATGAACAAGTAAGTTTCTAACAAAGGTTAGTAGCTATTTGTACTATTGTTATGAGTCCGAAGCCGCCTACTGAAATGTAATTGCCCCACTAGTTGCAGGCGATTGTCCAATTAAGCTCGAGCACTCGCCGATGACTCAAATGTATTGCAAGCACAGTCACTATAGTACCTACTATAGGTAACCAACAGCAGTCTCAATACGAATTACGATGGAAAAAAGAACAAAAAACGTGGGTTTTTTGTGCTGTCAAAGGCAGGCTTTAGGGTAAACTCATATTATTGATGGAGAGCCAGGGTCAAGACGAAACATGGCGGCTCTTCCAACATCTCCACCAGCATACGTACGTAATTCGGTTTGGGGAAACTGGCTGGGAACATGGCCCTCAACTCTGAATAGCCGCTCGGCATCATCTCGCCCACAATCGGCCATCTCGAAGCGCTCTGTATCATGTTAATTCACAATAAGCGACCGACGGCCTGGCCGGGCCGGGCCTTATCCAGGCCATGCCCATAGCCATAGCCATGGCCATGGCGGTCACTAACAGACCATATCTAGACGGGGCGCTTGCGAAGTCAGGACATCCGCATATGCACATGCAGCAGACGCATGACAAGCATACAATTAATTCCCCAACAGTTAATTCATAGGCACTCAAATAGTTTCTCAAAACGCCACTGCCTACTGACCTTTGCCATCCACTTACACAGAGTCCGGGTTATTTCCTCGCACTCGTTCTCGCACTCGGAATGTACGGGTACGGACACCACACCTGCCTTGATTAGTAGTAACTTTACACAGCCTACCGTGATCAGTCACTGGAGCCAGACGCGAGGAGCACTGCCCGATGTCATCAACAGGTTATTTTCAACAGCTCGACTCTGCTCGACTGGTCATGAGGGGAGGGCAAAAGGAAGACGTCAAGCAGTACGTAGACGTCAAGCAGTACGTAAGACTGAATGATTATTACTATTAGATTAGCGGCGTACCACCAGCATCTATTGTAAGGGTCTCGACTTGCGCCACCTAATGCAATCGCCTGGGGCTGGAGACGCGCTCTTCATTCCTCTTCGACTGGAACAAGCCCGAATGCAATGCCAGATGAATCGACTCTGCAGGTAAGGTATTCCGCAGGCGGTACATATGTACCGTACAGTCATACAGTGTTGTACCGTTTTCCGTTGAGGCCACTGATCACGTCCGGGCTGAAAAGCCCCGGTAGTCTAGAGGCAACATGCCCGCCCAGAGGCAACATGCCCGCACTCGACAGCTGAGGCTGAAATCCAAAATGAGACCAAGTCCACCTCGTGACCTCTTTTTCGACCTCATTTCTCCATGGTCGATTTACAATATGTGGCCTTGACGCCGCCTCATACTCGTCCGCGTGCATCGGCGTCTGTCGACAAAAAGCACCGAGTGAGTGATTCGACGCGGACGCCTCAACGCCTCAACGCCCCGGTGGAGAGAGTGCATGAAACCAGCTACTTTAGGACTACTTTCCACCAAGCTACAAATACCTGACCATGTCTCTTTTTCTGGCGGGCAATGCCAGTACAGCACTAGCTTAGCCGCTGTAGCGAACCAGTACATACAGATCTGGGACTTGGCTTTTCTCTTAGCTTCCCTTAGACGACCCCCGAACCAGTTTCCCCCCGTCATTCTCGTCGCTAGAGCCATCTCCGACCATTCTGCGACAACCACCGCTTGCCGATCAAAACACCTTCTTTGCCCGTCTCCTCCCCTTTCTTCCCCTTCTGTTACAACCTTCTTCTTGACTATCCCTCTGCAGTGGTAACGGCCGCATCTTTCCTTCAACCGTCGCCCCAACCTTTTATTTACCTATTTGACCATTAGTCTACTATTGCATAATCCTCACCTTCGATTATTTTCATCCCCCTCCCTTACATACACTATTTACTCCCTGCTCCAATAAACAACATCCACCACGACAACCACAAATCACAAAGACGAGACATTGCGAAACTTCCACCGTCACCGCTTGACCTATATTCGTCTACTCAGTCTCGTCACCTCCATCGGTATCACGTTCCACACCCACCGAAAACGACGCCTCGACTCCCACAACCTTCTGCTCTCGTACCCGGATCCTCGTCCCAACGGTTGCAACCCGGCATCGGACCCCTGCCTGTAACCCCATCCCTTCGACGTCCGAGGGGCCAATCCTCCTCCTTGTCGCAACCTTTACCGAGGCTTTTACCAGCCTTCTCCTAATTGATTTGATACCTCGACCATTGCACAAACCTACTTCAGAGCTCCAGCTCCAGCTCCAGTGTATCGCTCCACATACTTCGACATCGCGATCCACTGCTACTACTCCACGAACCGTACATCCCACCTCATGTCAACGGCATCGCCGCCATCGTCAGCCCCGGTCCTGAATTCACATCATACATCTCCAGCCGAATAGTCAACCATGGCTGGAACCCTCGTCATCGAACGACCTACGCCCCAACTCCAGGGGACGCTTGACACCGACCTCGATCTTTCCGCACGACCTCGCAGCCATTCCAATCTCGAAGCTTCTTTCTCACCTGTCAACAATGACGGCTGTTTCGACTTTGATCGTGTTGTAAAGAGCGGCTACGTACAGAAGCGCACTCAAAAGACAAAGGTTGGTCCCGCCCTTACTGTGTCCTCTGCTTTGTCGTGTCCCAAGCGCTGCCCTCGTGCGCTCTTTATCATTTGCTCAAGTCTAACCCCATGCTACAGACCTGGAAGACGGTCTACCTCGTGCTACGGCCCAATACCCTTTCTTTGTATAAGACCGAAAAAGAGGATCGATTGCGACACCAGATCTATCTCTCCGATCTCACTGCCGTTGCCGAACTCAAGGACCGCAAGCACAAGCGTGAGAACGTATTTGGGCTCTTCTCGCCGTCTCGCAACTATCACTTCCAAGCGCCCTCTGCCCAGGACGCACAGGAATGGATTTCGTTGATACGAAAGGATGCGCGCATCGAGCAGGAGGAAGACGAGATGTTTTTGGCGAGCCCTCGGGTTACGCGGCAGTCGCTCCCTGGCATGAATCCTATTCCTATTAGAGGTTCACTGGATCGGCTGGGCGAAAACGAGCGTTTCCTCTCGAGTTCTCCCGAGCCTCTGGGGACGTCAGCTCCCAAGTTCGGCACTTCCGGGGGCAGGCGGAGGTCATCTATACTTGAATCTTCCGGTCTGTCCGGCGCCGAGTTCGCGTCACACTCCGACCTTTCCGACAACGAAGCCCTTCGAACCTACGATACTTCTTTTGAGAGCTTCGCCGTTCAAACGCCCGTCAATCTCCCTCCGCCAGGCGCTGGTCGCCAGTCAGGCCTAGGTATCCGATCCGCCAGCCAGACAAGCGTGTCAAACGTCGAACAGGACCCAGACCGCGTCATTTGGCAGGGCTGGCTTTACTTCCTGCGCAACCGCCGCGGTATGCGCCAGTGGAAGGACATGTGGGCCGTCCTCCGCCCGCGCAATCTTATTCTCTATAAAGACGAGTCCGAGTACACGGCTCGATGGATCCTCCCGCTCTCCTCCATCGTCAATGTCGTCGACATCGACCCCTTAAGCAAGAGCAAAAAGCACTGCCTGCAGGTCATCACTGAGGAGAAGAGCTACCGCTTCTGCGCTCACGACGAGGATGACCTCGTCGGCTGCATCGGCGCCTTCAAGAGCTTGCTTGCGAAGCGCCGCGAACTAGAGGCCCGCGTCGCTGTGATATCTTGATGACCGAAGCATGAGGCACAAGCCTCGAGGTCCTTGTGCTACAAGCCTTGAAGAAACAGTAGCACCCTTGACGAATTATGATGCTCAATGTTTCCTTGCTGTTGTTTCTCTCTGATAGCGACTTGCCTGATCTACTTTATCCATCCATTTTGTAGCGAGACGTTTTTTTTTTTAGCAAAAAGAGGAGGAAATGCTTTTGAGGAGTTTTGTTCTCACATAGCGCCTGTCCATATAGCAAGAGCTGCTTCATTTGTATACATAAATATGATATCCCCCGTACCTAGGACCATTCTCATAACATTCCTTGCACTCATGAAAACCCGCAAGGGTGGCATCCAATGTTCCAAACGCCTGCCCACACTCTGAAAATGGATTCTCAAGATCGTTCAAAAACTCCAAGCCAGAAGTGAAAAATACCAAGACCACCAAGACGGCAAGTCATGCAGGAACACTGCATCGCCAGGATCCGTCCTATAGCTTCGGGACCGAGTCCAGAAGAGCGGCAACAGAAGGGGGCGCCAGTTGACGCACTGTAATGTGGCATGTCACTAGTAACCCCTGATAGCTTGTTCAAGTCAACTTGGCGTCGGCCAAGACAATAATGATTCTTACTGGCGGGTGAACAAGGCAAGAGGGGAGTTGCAAGATGGAGCGACGAGGACTGCGTTTCCATGCAATAGTTGCGGAATCATAGCCCGCAATGATGGTGGAATACGCCACCTTTATGTGTAAGAATGAAAATGAAAATAAAAGACCATCGTGTTGAGTTGTAGAGGAAGACGACGACATCAGTCATTCGATCCCGAAAAACTCTGCGTCGAAGTGGCCGTGCTCCATCAAGTCAAAATCCTCGACGCGGTCCGCCATGAGCTCTTCAAAGGTGGCATCGGCCAGTCCGTCACCATCAAGGTCGCCGCCCGCATCGATGTTGCCAAAAATGTCGTCGTCCTCGAATGCCGACTCAATGGTTTCTGTCTTCATTTCTTGCGGCGCTGTCATCGAGGGTTCTGTCTTGATTGGATTCTCGGCAGACTGTGCCGGGGGCGCTGGGGCAGGATTCGCCTGACCGGTGGGATTTGTGGGCAGAAGATTGTCGAGACCCAAGATGTCATCGTTACCTTCAGGAGGCGCAAACGTTGCGAGATCAAATGATGGCTCCTGGGTAGTGGCCGGATTCTGCGATTCATTGTTTGTCGGAGCCAGAGTGAACTCCATATTGGTGAAGTTGAGTTCCGAATGAGGGGCATCTCCACCTGTTAGGTCCATAACGTTGTTATTGTCCAGCGGCTTTTGGTCCATGTTTGGCATTGGAGCCATTGGAGCGGTAGCGGCAGCTGGGGCTGGGACTGGGGAGGTGCTGGTTTTGATATTGACACCATCAGCAACGGATGTTGGGGGCATGGACGGAGCGGGCTCATCTTTCATCACTACGTCAGGCTGACCGACATCGGGGAGTCCCATGCCCATGTCAGGAAAGGGGGCCACAGGCTTGTTGGCCTTTGTTTCCGTCATGGGCTGTTCATCAGGAGGCGGTGGCGATGATTCAATGTCAATTACCATGGGTGACTTGGACTGAGACTCAATAGGCTGAGGGGGTTGTGGTGCCTGGGTTGGCCTCGGTTGCTGGATCTGCTGGATCTGCTGGCTCTGCTGGTGCTTCTGATCTTGTAGTCTCTTGAGATCACGCATCAAGACGGACTTGGAATTGATCTGAAAGGGTGTGAGGACTGCGAGCTTAAAAAAAGATGTTCTCGGGCTTCACTTACAATGTCCCATTCCAACTCGTTTAGGGCGGAATGGAAAGTGTGAATGGTGTCGGGCAACTTGGACTTGAGAGTAGCTTGGGCTGGCTGTATGTTGCCCTGAGCATCTTGGCGTGAGGCGCGTAGAGCTTTGCCGGTTTGAACAAGCTG
This sequence comes from Fusarium buxicola, assembly GCA_014899095.1. Lineage (NCBI taxonomy): Eukaryota > Fungi > Ascomycota > Sordariomycetes > Hypocreales > Nectriaceae > Fusarium > Fusarium buxicola. Next base: position 15,895 of record JAAVUK010000247.1, read on the forward strand.
AGGCATGAACAGTGAGCAGGGAACGCCGAACAATGAGGCTCAAGGCAGATGGATATGGGGAGAATCCTTACGACATCGTTGACCATAAGCTGCAGGATGTCCAGGGGATCCTGGGACTTTGGGGACGCCATTGTCGGGGTGCAATGGTAGAGAAACAGTCGAGATTGAAATCGATATTTCTTTCCAGGTGATTTGCAAAATTTCCAAGTTCTTGAAGCAGGCGGTGTCGGATTAAGGATTAAGGATGCTGGAAGACGGCTTGATGTCGTCGAGGTTGGAACCACAGAGGTAAAGTTAGAGGCCCGCCCCCAAAGCTTAGGCCACCCAAGAAAGGGTGAAGGGTGTCTGATGGAGCGAGGTCACGTGCATCACTGTCTAGGTAGGTGGGTAGGAACTGAGAGGAAAGAGAAAAGTTTCAGTACGTAAAAATATGAGTCAAGGCAGTAACTAATCTTGTGTTGAAATCTCGAAGCTTATTGTGGTTGTGCTGAGCAGTGCTTATGCGGTTCCAGATTAACGTTTACACCCGCTGTAGGCGAACAGCCCCAATCACTTACTTTCGCAGAAGGCAATTGCCAGAATTCCAGGTCGAGGCGGAGAAGTTGTGAAGCTGTCTTTATCGCGCCATTTTTGTTCGATTAAGTGATGTTAGTTGACTGGCGCTTCAATTATGGGCTGCTTGAACATAGCCTAAGTGACAGCTTGGGACTTGGCGACGCTTAGGAAGAAACGGAGGATCTATTGAGTTATGAGTACCCGTACCTACAAAAGGAGTCGTGCCGCTCTTCTGGCTTTTGTTATACCTGTGGCAGCTAGAGTATACCTAAGGTATCCAAGTCTTGTCGTCTCGTCGTCAACCACCGCCTGCTGCTCTACGCCCAAATGGTTTGCGCTTGTCTCCTCCCCTCTCACCCCTTCATATCCCTGCCTAGAATGAAGAGCAGCCAATCGTAAGTGATGGCATCCGCAGGGGATGTTGGATAATCGGTAAAGGCCACCAACTACGTACAGAGGCAATAAAACTGTACTGTATAGAGGACTGTGCACTACAAGTTGAGGTAATGCCCCTCCATCCGCCTCTTCTCTCTCCCTCTCCTTCCTTACCCGATTCCTTCCCGTCAGTACTAGGATTCACAATCGTTGGAGTGGCTCTTGCGATTTCCTTTTGCGCTTCCTCTCCTGTGTCCGATTTTCATTATTCCTCGTTGTTATTCCTCGTGTTTCTCTCCTCTCTCTTCTCTCTTCCCTCTGTTGCTCTCGTCGCATCTTCCGGGTCGAGTCTTTCTTCCTCTCTCCATCTTTATTTCGTCGTTGTCTTCGCTGTCGTTGCTGGGCCCCGATTTGTCTCGTCAGGTCGCAAAGTAGCGCCGTGTTTTTGGGCTGTCGAGCGGCTCTCATCTCATCAAATCTCCCCCACGTCTCACGTCCACTGACAACGTCTCGTTCTGTCCGCTTTGCAAATCTGAGCACTCCTCTTCAACTTCGCATCGCCGTCCGCAAAGCATCGCATCGCCGACGTCTTCTGGGGAAACTCCCCGAGCTTTTGGGTTTCCGCTCCCACTTCCCGCTCCCGTCTCCTGTCTCCCGTCGTCAGATCAGACCCCCTCTGTGCCCACCGCCGTGTCACACTAGCTTGTCGACTCGTTGGACCCCTGCCCTGTCAAACGCTACTAGGTACAAACTGTCGCCGACCGCCGACTGCGCTCCACCTCGACCGACCGATCACAAAGATCATAGGTAGCCTTACCGTCCTATCTCTACCGTCCATCCTCTCCTGTCCCTTCCCCTACAAACCGTCCTCTCCGACTCCTTCTTCACAACATCCGCGAGAATGGCTGACGCTGGCGCTCCCTCCAACCCAGGCCAGCTGCCCCCTCAGCCCAATGCTGGCGGCCCTGGCTTCGAAGCCGGCCAGAATGGCCAGGCTCTCCCTCCTCCGCCCCTGCATATCCCTCAGAATACCAACCCGATCCCGACTGCCATCACGTCGCCCATGTCCGGCGCCGACCAGGGAGGCCCTATGTCTCCCATGACCGCAGGTGGCTTCCGCCGTGCTGCCCCTGAGCCCAACAAGCGCGCTCTCTATATTGGCGGTCTGGACCAGCGCGTGACTGAGGATGTGCTGCGTCAGATCTTTGAGACTACGGGTCATGTTCAGAACGTCAAGATCATCCCTGATAAGAATGTAAGGTTTTCATCTGTTGTGTAGCGAGCAGAGCTGGGCACTGGAATATCTAGGACGAAGGTGGGCTAACCAACAATCTTGCAGGCGCGGGGCTACAACTATGGATTCGTCGAGTACGATGACCCTGGTGCTGCTGAGCGTGCCATGCAGACCCTGAACGGACGACGAGTTCACCAATCGGTACACCTAAACCCGACCAACTCGAGCAATCGCTGGAGGTTCGAGGCTAACACCCAGCGCAGGAAATCCGAGTCAACTGGGCGTATCAGTCAAACACGTCGAGCAAGGAAGACACTTCCAACCACTTCCACATCTTTGTCGGCGACTTGTCCAACGAGGTCAACGACGAGGTTCTCCTCCAGGCTTTCTCGGCTTTTGGTTCCGTCTCCGAGGCACGTGTCATGTGGGATATGAAGACTGGCCGATCGCGAGGCTACGGCTTTGTTGCTTTCCGAGACCGACCTGAGGCTGAAAAGGCCCTGAGCTCCATGGACGGCGAATGGCTCGGCTCGCGAGCTATTCGATGCAACTGGGCGAACCAGAAGGGCCAGCCGTCCATGGCCCAACAACAGGCCATGTCAGCCATGGGCATGACCCCCACCACTCCCTACGGACACCACCAATTCCCAGCGCATGGCGTCGCTAGTTACGAGGTCATCCTGACTCAGACTCCCAGCTGGCAGACAACCGTCTACGTTGGAAATCTTACACCTTACACTACTCCTAATGACGTTGTTCCATTATTCCAGAACTTTGGCTTCGTCGTTGAGTCGCGTTTCCAGGCCGACCGAGGATTTGCCTTTATCAAGATGGACACGCACGAGAACGCGGCCATGGCGATCTGCCAAATGAATGGATACAACGTCAATGGTCGACCTCTTAAGTGCAGTGTATGTTTTGACCCCATTAACAACTTACCCTGATCATCCACAGACCATTGCGTGAGATGGATGACTGACAACCCTTTACAGTGGGGCAAAGACAAGACGCCCAACCCTCAGGGAGGATTCGACCCAACCCAATCATACAGCCCACAGAGTGCTCAAGCTCCTGCGTACCCGGGTACGCCTACTTACTATCCCCAGTATGGTGGTGAGTGTGAAGCATGAGCGTCAAACTATCCGAAATGTTAACTAACAGTGATGATTTAGCTCAGTATGGCGGACAGCCCGGAAACTTCGGCGGCCCACAAACGGGTTCGCCGGCGGGCTATGGAGGATCACCGATGGGGTACGCTGGCCCCCAGAGTGCTGGGGGCTATGGACGAGGTCAGCAGCCGCCCAACGCCGAATGGGCTCAACCTCGCCCTGGTCAGAACTTCAACAATGGATTTGGCGGTTACCAGGCCTAGGGGGCAGCAACAAGACCAAAGCAAGGCGAGAAGCTAAAGGTTGGACGAATATGACGACTGGGGATTGTGCATTAAACTGTTTGTCATTTGAGATATCCATATTCTGGGCAATTTCCCCCTTTGTCTTTTTTTCTTGTTTCCTTTTCTCCACGTTTCTGTGGATTCTTCTCTCTTGCGCTTGCTTTGTTGCTCATGTTACTCGTTTCGATATTTTGAGGCTCTATTACAGTCTTGTGATACCCTCCCCTGTTCCTTGGGGAAAGGGTGGTTTTTCTTCTCTTTGCTTACAATCATACCGTATGCATTTCCTACTCCTTCTCTTCTCTTTCGTCGACAAAATTCGGGAGCGCCACATGTTTCTCAATCTCTCTCTCTCTCTCTCTCTCTCTTTCTCTCTCTCTCTCTCCTCTCTGTACGAGCGCTAATCCTAGGATACCACCAACGTTTCACCTTAGCTTGCGGCATTGGGTCAGGGGCCAGTCTGGCATTTCAAAATTTCCCTTTCTGACGAGGTTATGAATGTTCCATCCAATCTTGTGTGCCATGGAGCGTCTGATATTTCAGTGGCTGGCGAGGGGGCGGCAATTCCATTCCATGGATTTTTATCTGTGTATCTAGCGGCGACATTTTTCTTAACGCATTTTTCTTCTCTCCCTTTACTTCCTCATTTCCTTTTACCCTAGTACGCAACATGACGGAAAGACGCGAGATGGCCAGGTAAAAATCAATGATAAGTGGTGAAAGAGGAGGGCTGAAGAGGTGGGAGAATGATGGATCGGTAATGACAATTGCTCTGGAAGCACGGAGTTTTGTTTTCTGACGACAAGTCTAAGAGAGGAGATAACTAACGCAAGATGACACGAGAAATGAATGAATGAATGAAACAATCACGAGAGTATACTTGCACGGATGCAATTCGACGTTGTGAACCTCGGAATCTGGCCTCGAGAAGATGGGTGGTACACAACATTAATAGACGCAATCAGAGAGCTCAGTCTGTAAGAAGAGCCTGGTAATTATAGCTGACGCGAATCAATGGTTGGAAGATTTGTCCGGATATGGTGCTACTCAACCAGTTCTTAACTTCTCTTTGCAGGCTGTTTTGTTCATCCCTCACGGGCACATATTAGCCACAACGAGGGCAGCCTGTTTGCGAGAATGCTCAAGAGAGAACCATGTGCAAGACAAGCATTCCGTGAATATTTCACCTTTTACCGCTAGAGAAACAAAGTCTTCCTTGGCATCTATGGCAAACCGCGGAAGATGAACGGGACCTTAGCCATCGGCGGGCAGCGAGCGTAGCAAGCATCACTGGCCGAAAGAATCTAGGATATTTGTGCGGGCTTCGCATGCCGACTCACATTCTCGTTAGAAGTACCAGCCATGCTATGACATGATATTTAGGGGAAAGCTCATACGTATATCACGTAGAAAACCTCCAACTGAGGAAATCCACATGGCCGTAAAACGAAGATCTGTTTGCCACGATGTCGGTCAAAAAACGGGCGAGCATCGCGAATGGCGTCAAGCTTGGAACCACAAGCGCGTGCTGATTCGCGACGCATGGAAGGGATCGTCCGTCTGTCCACTGAGGCGTTCCCCCTTGTCCACCCTGTGCTTGTGGGAACAGCGCCGTAAATCTCCCCGTTATTACTCCAGTGCAGCCTTTTGCTTGGGAGGGGCGCGGCTTGCTTTTCGGCGGCTGAGATTGGGCTTGGGCTTGGGC
>JAAVUK010000248.1:0-57510 GCA_014899095.1 Fusarium buxicola
ACCAAGGACCTGGTTCTGCGCGAAGCTATCGAGCAGGCTGGATACGACTATGAGGAGACGACGGAGTTTTTCTACATCATGGACTATCTCAAATATGTGAGTTTCCTGCATCGACGTCCTGCAGACGTGGCACTGACAATTACAGGATGATGTTCTTCACCTGGTCGACATTTCTGATGAGATTCGGCGAGCCCGGAAGCAACGTGCGCGAGAACTTGAGTGGGAGAGGGAATACCAGGTGGATTGGGAACGCGACCGTCACCGCCACCACGGTTCTCGATGGGAGGATGTGACGGAGCGTGAGACGATTTATGATAGCCGTCCTCCTCGAGGCTACCTGCGATAAATCTGCTTGATATGTTGGCGTTGTCAGGCATGGCCACGACGTTTCCCATTTAGAAGACAACAGTTTATCGGATAACGGATACCTTGGGAACTACAGGACATGTTGACTGACGGTGGGCTTTGGACAATAGTCACGACAATTTGTGAGTGACGGCTTTCAGTTCATGTGGGTTATTTTGGGTGTACGAATTTACGAAATCATATATATCGGCGGGAATGTATGTAGATGTTGGTCGGTAGGCACATTTACGACTTATGACAAGAAATCAATAACCACAAACCCTTAATTATGAATGATTCCGTTGTCCTATTCAGTCCAAACCACGTCGACTCGTGAAATGAGGGGTATATACGGGCGGATGCGGGGATGCCGACTGGTGACCTCATACCCGACAAAATCCGTTGGGCTAACCCGCGGCCGCCTACCCCGCCGAATTCTCCCTGAAAGAGACAGAACAACCAAGGCAGGAGGGGGCACAATTGATGAAGGGCGCGCCTGCCCGATGATGGCTTGTGGGAAGAGCCAGTTCGTTCGTGAGGTTAGATGGACCGGCGCCCCACCTGCCGCAGCCCATGTGCCGAACATCGGTAGGAAAGAGTAACGGGAAAAAATTGTGAGAGCGGGCAGCGGCGGCTTCGGACGTTATCCTGACGGCCACAGGACGGAATCCTGCTCTGTGATAGTGTGACTCAAGCTTTTACACCTATAGTACTCTGACTCTTTGCTTTTTATACTGTTTGCTGGGTTCAAATATCCTGCTGCTGTATTTAAGGAGTATTCCTCTTTCTGCCCCCTCTCACATATTTCCTCATCAATTCCTTGAGAACCAATTCTGGACGCCATCGTGTGTCTGCCCCGCATCGAGTCAAGATGGTGATGTGAGTACAATTGTCACGGCTTTTTCCCATATCGGTTTTTGCGGTTTCTGGGTGGGTTGGAACATTGCTAACGACATGTATGGCAGGCTCAAAGATCCTTCGAAAAAATACAAACCCTTCCCTACCATCAACCTCCCCGACCGACAATGGCCCTCCAAGACACTGGACAAAGCCCCGCGATGGCTGTCGACCGATCTTCGCGATGGTAACCAGAGTCTGGTTGATCCCATGGTGCGTCACTAGATACCTTCAGACCATAGACCTAGAGTCTTTCTAACAAGCCCAGAATGGTGACGAGAAATGGCGATACTTCAAGATGCTGGTCGAGCTCGGCTACAAAGAGATCGAGGTATCATTCCCCTCGGCGTCACAGACCGATTTCGACTTTACCCGCCGCCTGGTCGAGACTCCCGGTGTTGTCCCTGATGATTGCTGGCTGCAGGTCCTATCTCCCTGCCGTGAGGACCTCATCAAGCGCACCGTCGAGTCCATGAAGGGCGCCAAGAAGGCCATCATCCACATCTACCTGGCGACTAGCGAATGCTTCCGTCGCATCGTCTTCAACTTTACAGAGGAGGAGACCCTCGAACTGGCCGCACGCTGCGCCAAGCTGGTACGATCTCTGACCAAGGACGACCCTTCACAGCAGGGTACAGAATGGGCTTTCGAGTTCAGCCCCGAGACCTTTTCCGACACTTCGCCCGAGTTTGTCATCAAGGTCTGCGAGGCTGTCAAGGCCGCCTGGGAGCCCTCAGTAGAGAACCCCATCATCTTCAACCTCCCTGCCACAGTCGAGATGTCAACCCCCAACGTATACGCCGACCAGATCGAGTACTTCTGCCGCAACATCACTGAGCGTGAAAAGATCTGCGTGTCTCTGCACCCTCACAACGACCGAGGCTGTGCTGTTGCCGCTTCCGAGCTTGCCCAGATGGCCGGTGCCGACCGAGTCGAGGGCTGTTTGTTTGGAAATGGAGAGCGTACCGGCAACGTCGACCTGGTAACACTGGGTCTCAACCTTTACACCCAGGGCATCCACCCCAATATTGACTTTTCTGATCTGGAGCGCATCATTGATACCGTGGAGATCTGTAATAAGATTCCCATCCACCCCCGTGCCCCCTACGGCGGTTCTCTGGTGGTGTGCGCCTTCAGTGGATCGCATCAGGATGCTATCAAGAAGGGTTTCCAGGTGCGGGACAAGGACGGTGCCAAGTACGAGGACCGCTGGCAGGTCCCGTATCTACCTCTGGATCCCGCAGATATCGGCCGCACATACGAGGCGGTCATCCGTGTCAACTCGCAGAGCGGCAAGGGTGGTGCGGCTTGGATCATCCTGCGCAAGCTTGCTCTGGATCTACCCCGTGGACTGCAGGTCGCTTTCTCGAGCGTTGTCCAGGACAAGGCCGACCAGCTTGGCCGAGAGCTTTTGTCTCACGAGATCACGGAGCTGTTTGAGCAGACTTACTATCTCAATTCCAACCCTCGTTTCACCCTCCTCGACTATAGCATTATCGCTGACCGGTCGGCGTCCCCCCACCCTGCTGCACCGGGCAAGACTCAGGACACCAAAAACTTGATGCGAATCTTTGAGGGTGTGGTATCGGTCGACGGCAGGGAGTTTAAGCTGAGAGGACGTGGTAACGGCCCCATTTCCAGTCTGGCCAACGCCTTGCGGAACGTTGGTGTCAGTCTGGATGTGCGAGACTACAAGGAGCACGCCATTGGCGAGGGCCGCGATGTTAAGGCCGCCACATACATCGAGTGTACCACTAACGAGGGCAAGCAGCGTGTGTGGGGTGTGGGCATTCACGAGGATGTGGTCCAGAGCTCTCTGGTTGCCATGCTGAGTGCCGCGAGCAATGTACGTTCCCTGCCTAATACTCTTCTTCCCCGTACTAACCCTTGACTTTACTAGTTTGCGACTAGCCGTCCCGGCAGCCCCTTTGTCGCTAGGGAAGTACCAGCGGATGCTGTTGAGAGCCTGGATCTGAATGCAACCGTTGGTGTCAACGGCGCCAAAGACGCCAACGGAGGCTCAAACATTGTGAGCATCCTGGAGGAGAAGGCAGCCGGCATGTAAGAGATCTGCAGGAGTCAAGGGTCGCGATTAATGGCCAACCTGCCCGGGAGTAGCAAAGGGAAAAGTAAAAGATATCACGGTGCATCACTCTTTGGCCATGATGTGCATTGCAGGGAGCGCGGCTTTGGGATATGGTGAATTCAGTCGGCCATGTGGTAGGACACAAGTCAAGAATTTCCACAGACTGAACCTCCTGAAAATAGGAAAATGAATTTCAAGTTAGAGCGAATAGGGACCATGAGTTGACAAGTTAGCTTCGTCTTGTCTGCGGCCTGAAAGTGCCCATCGTGGGCTTCTTTAATTAATGAGATGGCCTATCATGGCAAGGTCTGGCGGCGTTGCGGCGTGGTTGCTGTGGAAGAGTGGGTCACGGGCAATTACCCAGGGAGTTTATTTACTTTTTGTAGGAGAAGCAATACAAACAACAGGAATGGGGTTAGAAAGGGGTCGGTACGAGTCAAAGGAGCCGAGATAATTTGAAGCAAGAAATGAAGGTCATTCGAAGTTGTCGAGAGATCAGTTTGTGAGCGCTACTATGGACAGTACGGTGGTGTTAGTGCTGAGGACCCTGCCGCTTCTGAGACGCAAAGATAGCATTTGGTTCCTTCCGTGTGAGTGAACCCTACCTTGAGGTACTCATGGAGGGGAGGGAGGTACTTGCCAGACTGGGAATGCTGGCACCCTGTTAGATGGTGCCAATTTCTTACCGCGGGGCTACAGTGCGGGACGCTGCCTGGTGTCGGTCTGGGACAGGGCAGCATTAAGCGAAGTTCTGCCAGCAATCAAAGAGCGCTGATTTGACGTGAGAAATGACCGAGTCCACACTTGGGGATGGCCGTCGGTGTGGAGGGGTTCTGTGCAGGAGGAGCACGGTGAGGTTCAGGGCGGTTCTGCGAGGCTGCGAAACGTTTAGATGGTGATTCAGAGAAGGAGCTGAGCCAGAGAGAACCTAAGGTAGTCAGCCCCTTGAGGAATTACTTGGATTGTAGAGAAACTGCTGCTCAGCCGCTCAGCAGTATCCAGGTTCGTTTCATTTGCCAACACTCGGCACCTCGACTATCATTTCATTCTCTCTAACCACTGCTGCACAGTCATCACAGTGCACGCACGACAACCTAAGTGGGTGGCGGTAGCGGTAACGAACCTACGGATACAGGTGCGGGCCTTCGTTGTTGTTGCAGATTGCCAATCACTCTCTTTGAACCAAAAGCTCCCTCTCCCACAACATCAACTGTTCTCGTTCAACAACAGTCATCTTCTTTGTCTCTCCCTCTCGGCATCTTGCCATTTTGCGATCCAACATCTCGTCCTCAGGCGCCAAACGAAATCCGATATTTTTGGCCGCAAGATTCGTTTGACGCTTAATCATTTTAGGGACCCTCATACCCGTTCTTTTCCTCTCCTGGCCTGAGCCCCCGTCGTGGAAAAAACCCCCGCCTCTCCGCCTCATCCAGTTCTCTCCCATCCGTCAAACTTGTCGACACGTGCGCCTTACCAAAGGCTCTTTTTTTTCTCCGCCTCCCGTACTCACGCCCTTTTGCGCCTCGTTCGCTGTCGACACCTATTGAAACCGCATGACGAGACGTTTCTAAACAGCCAACATGTCGAGCTCAGAGATAAACCAGGTGCTCGCGAATTCGCTGTCGCCTGGTCAGTTTCCCACACCTTTCCCCGCCGATTGACGACGTCCTTTTACGTCTTTCCGAATGACAACGAATGCATGCTAACTCGTACCAGACGCGAACCTGCGAAATGCTGCTGAGCAGCAACTCACCCAAGCTGCCGAGAGCAACTTTGTATGACGCCCCTGACTCTGCCTCCTCTGAACTTGGCTGACGATTCACTAGCCCCTATACCTCGCAACCCTCGTCCAAGAACTGGCAAACGATTCTGCCGATGGTTCCATCCGAGCTGCCGCCGGTATTGCCCTCAAGAACGCCTTCACAACCCGAGACTTTGCTCGCCACCAAGAACTGCAAGCAAAATGGCTGCAGCAAACAGACGATGACACCAAGAACCGGGTCAAGGAGCTGACCCTCCAGACCCTCAGCTCCTCCAACACCCAGGCCGGCACTGCCGCTGCCCAGGTTATCTCCTCTATTGCCGCCATCGAGCTGCCCCGTGGCCAGTGGGGTGACCTGCTACCCTTCCTGGTCAAGAATGTCAGTGAGGGTGCTGAACACCAGAAGCAGGCGTCTCTCACCACCATCGGCTACATCTGCGAGAGCCAAGATTCAGAGCTGCGCATGGCTTTGGTCTCACACTCTAACGCTATCCTGACTGCCGTCGTTCAGGGTGCCCGAAAGGAGGAAACAAACGGTGAGGTTCGTCTTGCCGCCATTACCGCTCTCGGTGACTCGCTCGAGTTTGTCGGCAACAACTTTAAGCATGAGGGCGAGCGAAACTACATCATGCAGGTCGTTTGCGAGGCCACCCAGGCCGATGACTCGCGGATACAACAAGGCGCTTTTGGCTGCCTTAACCGAATTATGAACCTCTACTACGAGAACATGCGCTTCTACATGGAGAAGGCTCTGTTCGGTCTCACCATTCTTGGCATGAAGTCTTCTGATGAGGACGTCGCTAAGTTGGCTGTCGAGTTCTGGAGCACCGTTTGCGAGGAGGAGATCTCCATCGAGGATGACAACGCCCAGGTCGAGAGCTCCGACCAGATGCGCCCATTTTACAACTTTGCCCGCGTCGCTGCCAACGAGGTCGTGCCAGTCCTTCTCCTGCTCCTTACCAAGCAGGACGAGGACGCCGCCGACGATGAGTACAACCTGTCGCGCGCCGCCTACCAGTGCCTGCAGCTGTACGCCCAGGCCGTTGGTGCCACCATCATCAGCCCTGTGCTGCAGTTTGTCGAGGCCAACCTTCGCCATGAGGACTGGCACAACCGAGATGCCGCTGTGTCCGCCTTTGGTGCCATCATGGAAGGTCCTGATGAGAAGGTCCTGGACCCTATCGTCAAGCAGGCTCTGCCTATCCTGATCACGATGATGGACGACGAGTCCCTTCATGTCAAGGATTCGACTGCCTATGCCCTTGGCCGAATTACCGAGGCCTGCTCCGAGGCCATTGACCCCCAGGCTCAGCTGCCCACCCTCATCGAGTCTCTCTTCAAGGGTCTTCTCAGCAACGCCAAGATGGCTCCCTCTTGCTGCTGGGCTTTGATGAACCTAGCTGAGCGCTTTGCCGGCGACCTCGGCGCTGCCAGCAACCCTATCACCCCCCACTTCAACCAGGCTGTCAGCTCACTGCTCGACGTGACTGCCCGCACAGATGCCGAGACCTCAGTGCGAACCGCCGCCTACGAGGTCCTGAACATGTTTGTGCAGAACGCTGCTTCCGAAAGCCTGCAGTCCGTAGCCTCGCTCTCCGACGTTATCATTAAGCGACTTGAGGAGACTGTGCCTCTGCAGAACCAGGTCGTCAGCGTCGAGGACAAGATCACCCTTGAGGAGATGCAGAACAGCTTGTGCAGTGTTCTTCAGGCTATCATCTCTCGCCTCGACAAGGAGATTATTCCCCAAGGCGACCGCATCATGCAGATTCTCCTTCAGATTCTCAACAGCGTTGGCGGTAAATCGAGCGTTCCTGATGCTGTCTTTGCTACCATCAGTGCCCTCTCCACTGCCATGGAGGAGGATTTTATCAAGTACATGGATGCCTTTGCTCCCTTCCTGTATAATGCTCTTGGAAACCAGGACGAGCCTAGCCTCTGTTCTATGGCTATTGGCCTGGTCAGCGACATTACCAGGTCTCTGGGGGAGCGCAGCCAGCCTTACTGCGACAACTTTATGAACTATCTCCTCAACAACCTCAGGGTAAGTCTCTTGGTCGTTGCACGCCTAACCTAACTAACACCCTTCAGAGTACTACCCTTGCCAACCAGTTCAAGCCTGCCATCCTGCAATGCTTTGGTGACATCGCCGGCGCCATTACTGGCCACTTCGAAACTTACCTGTCTGTGGTTGCCCAGGTTCTGGAGCAGGCTTCAACTGTCACTGCTTCTCCCGAGGGTCCTTACGAGATGTTTGACTACGTTATCTCGCTGCGTGAGGGTATTATGGATGCCTGGGGTGGCATTATCGGTGCCATGAAGACTAGCCAGAAGAGTAGGTCCACTGAATCGTTCGATTGACGCTGTTGCTAACCCCTTTCAGCCCAAGCCCTGCAGCAATACGTGCCCTCCATCTTCCAGCTTCTCAGTCTTATTGCCAACGACATGAACCGCAGCGAGTCGTTGATGCGGGCTGCTATGGGCGTCATCGGGTGAGTGTCTACGAATCAGACTTGTCGGACCATGCTAATATGACCAGCGACCTTGCTGATGCCTACCCCAACGGCGAGTTGGTTGATGCTTTCCGACAGGATTGGCTCACGGCTATGATCAAGGAGACCAAGACCAACCGGGAGTTCCAGCCTCGAACTATCGAGACTGCCCGCTGGGCCCGCGAGCAGGTCAAGCGCCAGCTGGGTGGTTCTCAGACCGTCATGGCTCAGAACTGATTCAAGCACTATAGTTTCTTGGTGTCTATGGCGAACGGCAGCCGCCACAAATACAGATGTCCCCTTCCCCTCCCCATCATAGCACGATCCCCACGACCCTTGCATGTATATAGATCCCCATTTGACACTACAGTAATCAATACCCCATCATGACGCTTCACCTGGCATGTTCATCGCTACACGATGTATTCACTTCCCCAACCCCAACCCCACACCCACACTACACATTACACATCACATTCCATTTTTCTCAGATGCAACGAAGGAATAGAGAAGTCATGTATGCCCCGCGCGGATGAACAGCGGCGGCGACCCAAAATTCATGTAGAGGATAGGGGAGTCAAGGCGGCCGGTTTTTTTTGTCTTTGTAATCTTGGTTGTTTTGGCCCATGGAGTCGGTCTTGGATTCCCTTTCAAGTGATCGGGAAGGCTGGAGACGGCGTACTCGGACACCTACGTTTGAGGAACTCAGTGGGACTTTCGAGCAGTGGTCGACTGTAAATTCGGAGCGTGTAGGGGAGCTTTTAGAGTCGAGCGAAAAAGAAATGTTGAAACGAAACCTGTCAGACTAGAGTATCAAGTGAGCTCGTCTGTAGCTATCGGTAGTCAGTAAATCGTTGGCTATAAATATTTTCGAGAAAGTGATGACATTGTGAAGCATGTCACTGTCCTTAACAGTCGTGGCTCTATCGTAACTATGCAAAGAGCAACACAAGCAAGCACATGGTAAGTTTGGGCTTTGGCGCCCACCAAACACCCCCTTTTAATTTTCGCCATGCTGAAGAATCAAAGCCTCTCTGCAGTACTAAAAAGAAACATGAGTCGTAAACACTGCTCAGAATTGCGATGCGACAAATGGATGAATACATGCATGAAGAGATTGAAGTTGAAACAGGTGGGAGGGCGGCTAGCCGTAGCCGTCGAACACGCCCCCCGTGGACATCCAATCTTGGGGTCCATTGATATAGAATTGCAGCTCGCCTTCATAACCGTCTGCTGAAGGGTAGAATGATGCGGGCGTCACAGTAGCGGCTGCGGTGATGGCGACTGCTTGGGAAGCGTTACCGTTTGATGCCAGGGCGTAGCTTTGGATGGCGCCCTGGTCAAAGGGCTCCATGAGCAGGCTGTCAGGGTGCATGTAGAGGTGAGAAGGAATTTGTTGCGGGGCAAAGGATTGAGGGTCGGCCATCGCGGATGTTTGTTGATGTTGCTGATGCGGGTGTGTCTGGTGCGGCCGAGGCGGCTGTTGTTGAGGCTGATGTAGAGGAAAGTGGGAGGCTATGATGTGAGTGGCAGGCGTAGGCAGAGGAGTCAGAATTTCGTGAGATGGAGACTGCAGAGAAGAGCTTGTCTCGAGAGAAGCGCCCGGGCGAGTGTACATGGACGAAGCAGGTGATGTTCCAGAACAGACAGAGTTGGTGGAGGATGGGACAGCGACGGGGTTAGGAATCGGGTCTTTTCCGTCCGCCATGCCGCTCTCGGTCGTGAGGGAGCCTGTGGGATCTCGGGCGAAGCGTTCGAGAGCATCGACCCAGCGGGACGCAAGAGGCCAGACTTCCTTACACTCCATGAGGATGGAGAGGGTGCGTTGGAGCATCACGGGGCCTTCGCGGCTGATGTTGAGGTCGGGGCAGACTGGGTACGTAGGTTAGAAGTCTGGCACGTGAATAGGGAAACGACAGACAATCTCACTGTTTGGGTAGCGGCAGAGATAGGTTGAAAATAGACCGCAGCTATAGACGCAAAAAGCAGCCATCTGCGCACCAACACTTTCGTCTACAGTGCGGCCGGTGAACTGTGCGTCAATCTGATCAAAGAGGCGGCGGACGTTGAAAAAAAGCTCGTATGCAATATTAACAAAAAATGCCTGCCTCTGCTCATCTTTGGAAGTAACAGTTATTATGCTATATGAATTAGTACCTATCCACATAAGCTAGACGACAACTTACTCCAAGAGATACGGCCGACGAAGAACAATATTGCAGAGACGAGTAATCATTGTGACGCCGAGGTACGCCTGCAACGTCAGTAGTTGACCCCAGACTGAGAAAAAGACTTACCAAATCTTGTCCGTCCGCCTTGTACTCTTTCAGAGTAAAGTTATTCCAGAGATGGCCCTGAGGCAACCCGTTCTCCCACTCACGTAGCCTTTTCGCGACGCAAGCAAATTCGCTGTTTGAATCCCAAGGACGAGCACTTCGGGCAAATTTGACGGCACGACGGCTGACAATGCCCCAGAAATGATGTGCTTGTATCAAGGAGGCAAACAGAGAGCGGTTGGGGTCACAAATGAGTGCTGGGTTATCGATGGCGGGAGGCGTTCCGTCAACGGCAGCCCGCGAAGGAGGTTCTCGCCCACTAGCAAAGTCCTGTTCGCAGCAGGGAAGAAGGGCGGTTATGTCCGAGGCCGCGAGAGAAACGGGCGAGTACGGTCCTGAGTGTAACTGATCCTGACTATGCAGCATCCACTATCTATGCTCAGTAAGATGCTTAACGCTTGTTTCTGCTTAATTAACGTACCAAAGTTCTACGTGCAGATTCGGCCCGGATGATAACCTCGGGTGTCGGATTCTGGATGTTATAGGTCTCTTCTCGATGTAGTCGCATCAAAGATGCCATCCGCATGGAAACTCCCATATTAATCTGTGCAGTTAGCACCGAATCGGCATTCACACTCAACTATTACTACACTCACATAACTCTTATTCCTCAACCCACTTCCCTGCTGCGCGACGCTTAGCAAGTAAAAGGCTTGGCATCTCTCCAACGTTGGCTCTTGGTAGAGCTCACCATACGCAAGGTTTGCGGCCCGCTCCATAAAGAACTCAGCTGCCCTCATGCCGGAGCCATAGCGAGCGGAGAGGGAAGGGCTGAGACGAGCCGAGACGCTGAGGATGCTGACGACAAGAAAGACGCTCACTGAGCGATAATCGTTGAGCAGACGGTCAGGAAACTGCTGCTTGGGGATGAAGCCGAGCTGAAAGTAGTGGCGGGTGAACCGATTGACGCCGTCGATAATGTCTGACAGCGGAGGTAATCGCTCCCATTCATCGCCAGGCCTGCCCAGAGGTTGTACAGGAGCATCAAGGATCTCACGTCGTACCTTGGCGGGGTCCCGCCGGGCCGTCTTCTCGGCTCTTACGCGGGGATGGCGGAACTCGCGATCATGATCCGGCTGGCCTCGAACGGGAAAGATGCTGCCGGCCAGAATCTTAGCGGGGCTGTCTCTAATAAACATTCGGGCAACTCACCAGTCTTCAGCGCCGAGCCCGGCTTCGAGACAGGCCTTGCATGGAGGCTGGGCGCGGTCATGGAGACATTTACTCCTCATCCGCCGACACCTGCGATGGTGGTCAGTATACATCAATTTGGCATCAACGACATCAGCAAACTTGCCGGCGACATGCAATTGGGGCTCTTCGCTTGATGCCCGAGGCGGAGGAGTCGGTTCCGGCGGCATCCCCGGGCGTACCGACGGCAGTAGCAGCGGCGCCGGCAGAGCCAAAACCGTGCGCGCCATGATCAGCGGGATTCGGCGCGGCGACGGCGTTTTCGGCGGCAGGGCCGTCCATGTTGGCCGAATGGCAAAGGTACACCTTGTTGCAAGAGTCAGTGACTGAACGTCCTCCGGTACTTGGTTGTGCTTGGGCCCTTGTGGAACTGGACCCTGGTGCTGCGGAAACTAGACTTAACCCAGTCTCGGGATTCGTTAACGGGTGGCTTTTGCCGGCAGCGGAACGGGAGCGGGAGCGGGAGCGGGAGGCGGGCAAGCGAACGCACGTACACTCCGGCAGGCAGCGGGTCAGAACTAGGCGCTTCTACCTTTGAACAACTTAAACAGGGCTGCGTCTGCGTCTGAGAGAAGAGAGGAGAGGGCTGACCACCGTCAGAGGCTGACGAGCGGCTGATGTCAGGCGATTGCCTGCCGCGGCGATGAAACGAGGGGGGAGGGTAACTGATCAGGCCGATCGTGCGCTGCTCACAAGCTACGTATGCAGATAGCTCGACTCTTAGCACTCACTCGTCACTCCAGCAGCTTTCCAGTTGCTTTTCTTGGTCAGTCACGCGCACGAGGGCCCTTGTGCGGTACTGAGAGCGCGCCTGGGAGCCGCTGCTCTAGACTAGGTCAGGCCAGGATGCCAGGGTGAAGAAGGGTGAACGGGAGGGAGGCCTGGGGCGCACACGACGGGCGGGCATCACAGCGATGTTGATGGCGTGGAACGGAAAGTATGCGTTGATTGTTGATGCTGTTGGCTCCGGATCTTAGCTGTTGGTGTAGCTGTTGGCGCAGCAGGTACTCGTCCGGATACGACTGTGTGGGCCTTGGAGGGAGAGACGTGGAATGAGGAGAGAAGAGAGAAGAGGACAGAAAGACGACACGATGCCCAGTAAAGCGTACCTTGCCTACCTATACGGATACTTGTGCCTTCCTTTCTCTCAACCAAAGCGAGGCAAGAAGGTGACGACGGGAGAGAACTAGAAACGGAAAGCACAAGAGGAGGGCACTCATTGAGAAAGGCACAGGCGCGCAACTTGCTCCGACAACCCTGCAAAGTCAGTCGTGACCAGCAGTTACAAGGCGAATAGGCGGCACATAATTGGCTGCGGGGACGGCCGTTAAACTTTGGTGGTTACAGGATGCAAGGGGTAGGGATATTGGGAGGGGCCAACGATGGGGCACAAGTCGGGTTTACCAAGCTAGGAAATTGTGACGATGAGGGATGGGTTGTGTGATATGAGCTGGCTAAAGTACAATGGTGTAGTCTGCTTATCAATTGGTTAGGTACCTTAGGTATATTTCTTTTTTTGTAGGTACTCTGGGTAGTTGTTGCCTCTCCTTGGCGAGAAAACACGCCCTGTAGAGCACCTTGCTTCTGAATTTCCAGGGCCGTCGAAGCCCTGCTGGGAGGCATAGCCCCCTCCTCCATGATCCACAGGTATCTGATCGATTGAACTCTCGGCCCCCACGCCATCACCTGAATGCCCGGCTTATTCTTTACCCCCAAATTACCCGATGAGAAGGGTTTACTAACCAGATGAGATGTAAGACAAGCTGGGGTCAACGGCTGTGCACCATTACATAGATTACCAGAATCCTGATTGTCGGTGCTCGGATGTATCCGTATCATGCGACAAAGTCGTCATGGAGGTCTGAGTCTCCAATCAAGACATTGCTTAAATCCTTCCCATGATCAACCGCAACGCATCTTCTGTCAACTCTCGTCTCACGACTCCCTCCGCACACGGGACCTTATAACTGCCGCTGCTTCTTTTAACGCCCGCCATGTCGAAACTGGAGCCACCGCTACCCTGATTTCCGTATCGATGATTAATCCTCCACCGAGCCTATTACTCTCCGACCCCCACGAGTCCTGCTATAGCGCGTCGATACTTTGAAAGTCAATTGGTGTGGTCACCTCCAGCTCAGCCAATCATGATGGTGCCGTCGCTTTCCGTAATCTCTCGTTGATCAAAAACTCTTTGCGCCATGCTGATATGCTACGTCGGGTGTCGCTGCTCTTCCTCAGCTACCTATCTGGGGAGAGGTCTGGCTATGGAAAACAATAGTAGTTGCTGTCAACTTATGGCCTGCTCGCCCTTTCGTCGCATCATGTTTTCGGCCAACACCTTCCCTTTTCTCGCCCGTGCCAAATAATGCTCCGCTAAGCCCCAGTGAAGTGAGCTTCCGCAATGGGCATTGACTTGAATGCGGACTGTGAGCAATGAACGAACTTGAGTATGCATCAACGAGCGGGTTACGAACGCGTCCCCTGCAGTTCAAAAGCGGTTGAGCGTGAATGCTGGGCTGGTCATTCGAGGTCCACTTGATGGGGGTGGTGTTTGGACGAGCCGGTGTTGTTCAATTAACAGCATGATGCAAAGTCCCGAAGTGATCATGGCTTTATCGAGTGATGAGTCATTAGAACGGATTGCCTGGTATCGAGCATAAAAACATAATCCAATTTGCGTGTGATTCCGCCTACGGCTTTGCATGTTGCTTTTTCAAAATTTTAAGGTTGACTACCAGCATTAACCCCTGACTCCTTGGGTGATCCAAATTTGGCATTGTTCAAATTACTCCGAACGATTCTCATCTCTGAACGATTATACCTCTGTACGATGTGTGCGAATGCTACCTGGGCATCGGGAGGAAGACTCGGTTCGTGGAATACATTTCAGTTTCAAGGTGAATGACAGATTATTATATCACTGCTCTAATCATTTTCTCTGGACCATCAACAATTTCAGAAACTCTCCCTTGAAATCGGACCTATCATCCGGTGGCTGTTGGTATCTACAGTTTCAGCGTACACGATACCCGGAGTTGCTCGCCCGTTGGGACCCGTCTTCGATGCCGGGTCGGAGATACTGGCAGTGCGCAATCACGGATGCCCCGGCTCTGCGTAGGAAATTGGATACACAAATACCATCACCTATCAGACGTCTCCAGAGTGCACAAATGCGCCGTAGAAGCAGAAGGGCTGCCTGAACACGGCGATAAGACAGGATGCGACAGTTGGCATTCTGTTCTCATGTAGACCTTGATCGAGCCAACAGTATTCTCGAAGGTAAAAGAGTCATTTACCCCTGGACTTCTCCCATGCGTTTCTTGTGGCCCCTTGCCGGCGAATAGTCACACGGTTTGAAATCATGGGTCATCCGGAATCAGTGTTTCCACAACCTGGTTATTTCTATAGTCCTGCTATGTATAACGCTTGGATCTAAACGTATTTCAGCCTTTTGAGTGGTAAGCAAGGCATTGATAAAATCAATAAGCCAGACAACACGATCTCCCCCATGGTTTCACTTAGCACAACAGCTATAAGAACCTCCAACAGCCGTGACTCGTATTGGGCCTAGGCAGTCAAGCTTCCCAACAAGCTCGTAGTAATTATGGGAGCAGGCTGTTTTGCCAGAGCTGGAGAGGGCTCGGCACGGCAATGTAGTGGCTTTTCCTTGAGTGTAGTAATATCTAAGAGGTTTCAGGCGAAAGTGACCTATCGACCTGAAGGCAAGAGTGTTCAAGCTCTTCCAATCCGGCGCCGAAGTCGATCATGAGTTTCATCGTTGTAGAATAGAGGCGGTTCGGTCATGAAAGAAAGTCATTCTGGTACTCCGTACTTGGAACTGGGTTGCGAGAGAGATATCCTAACCCACGAG
This sequence comes from Fusarium buxicola, assembly GCA_014899095.1. Lineage (NCBI taxonomy): Eukaryota > Fungi > Ascomycota > Sordariomycetes > Hypocreales > Nectriaceae > Fusarium > Fusarium buxicola. Next base: position 14,981 of record JAAVUK010000248.1, read on the forward strand.
CGGGTAAATTCCGGGTCAAGCTTTGGAAGTGCATAAAGGTGTTCAGCTGAGGATTGATATAATAACTGTCGTGAGAGTCAAACCAACAGTATTCAAACCCTGAAACTAATCATAATAACAAGGTAGCATGATTGGTGAAGGGTTGATCGGTAGTGTCTTAAACGATTAGACACCGGGCTGGAAATAAGTAAAACCGCGGAGTGAAGTTGATAGGCCACAAGGCGACGTTATCACCATGGTTTTGGACGGCCAAGCTATCTCATCAGTGGATATCAAGTTTGTTCTGCAGTGAAGCTGGTGTTTCACTTGGAGGCTCACGTTGCAGAGTAGGGAGGGGCTGATAACTCAACTGGTTTGGTGTATGCCTGTGTGGCTCTGACGTCTGCTTTAAGAACACCTCCTGGTATTGCCGTGAGCGTTACTTTTGGGAGGGTTGAAGTAAACAACCGTAAACGGCAAGGAATCTAACAGGCGCCTGGATGGTGTGCCTGAGTGGTGTATCAAGGCTACGTCTGGAGCCTGCCTACCAGCATTGTCATGCGCTATGACGCACGCAACAAACTTGATGGGCTCTGAACAAAACATATATAAGTGGCTGGGATTCGAAATCTCGAACGTGATTAATTCTTCACGTTGGGGGTGCCGGAACGCCGAGCTTCTCATGGATCTCGAGCCATGAAGCGGCCGAAACCTACATGTAGCATTGAAGAGACGTAGAAAAGATTTCATCTGGTTTTAAAATCCATGATATTTAATACCAATTTTTCAGTCGAGCAGGAAACATTGTAATTGAGTTGTTAGACGTACTGCTCATTGCTTTTTGCAGCCACGCCGCTAATTATGACGCGCTGCGTGTGTCGATCACAAAGGCACGAATCACCACCCATGCTTCCAGGAGCAATTATTCCTTCAACATCATTATGGCGAATCTACGCGATGCCGTAGAAATCAGCGACGACAGCGACAATGGTGATGTCCAGGAGGCTAAGGATAACTGGAAGGAGACCATCTTCGAAACCCTGAGTGGCATTCAGGCAGTGGGCCAAATCGCAACCTTCAGCCATTACCCATCATTTATCAATCCAGGCCTACGTATCGAGGGACATCCGATCATCCCATCTCCTCTCACCGAACACTATGCACAAGCTATCAAGAGGCTTTGCAGGCAGCCTTCGGGTGATGATATTCGCAACGTATGGGAACTCGACCCCACACAGTTCCAATTGATCAACCCGGCGTGGCCGTCATTCCTCGAGACAGTGGCTCACAATGCCGCAGAAGCTCTGGGCACAGGAAAGGTGTTGGTTGAGCTCCAGAGTCTACTGCTTTGTGAGCCTGGGCCCTTTTCCAACCAACACAAGGACCTGGAGAAGAAACCAAAAGCAGTAATCGGCACGCTCGCTATTTACCTTCCATCAGAGCACAAAGGCGCAGATATCCACCTCTCATTTGGCGATCAGTCATTCTCCTTTTCTACTGCAGCTTGCTCCGCGCTAGATCTTTCCGCCATCGCCTGGTTCTCTGACGTCAAACACGAAATCAAGGAGCAGATTTCGGGATATCATCTGGTGCTCAAGTACAATATGTTGAAGATCTCCGCCGGATATGACTCTGCGTGGCGGGTTTGCGGATGGGCTGGACGTATTTCAGAGCTTCTTGGGGCGTGGAGATTGAAGTACCCCGACACCAATATGCTGCTTTATCAGCTAGACGACGAAGCTGAGGAAGGGCCCGTCTCGATCCAGGAATTGAAAGGCCGTGATCGGGCGGTCTACCAGACGCTCAACGAGGTATGCTTGGCAGCGGGCTTCTACCTCTTGTTCGCCCAAGTCATCCACGAGGAGGTACAGGACTATGACTTTGACAACAAAACAGTAACTAGCTCTCTTGACCATGTCTTTTCCTCAGATGGCCTTCCTTTACCGACAACAGCCATTTTCGACGCAGAAAGGGACTTGCTGGGATTCGATTCGGATAACTTGGAGGATCGTGTGCCGGACAGCGATGATGACGAGGACATGCCCCCTTGGCTGGACATTGAAGAGGGAGGGGAAAGCACCCGTCGATATCACGACACTGCTATTGTCATCATACCAAAGGAACGAATCTCGAGCCTGGTAAACCTAGGGAATGGGGCGCACTGCTATAGCCCGACTTTGGACGCTGATTTCCTGCCGCAGGTGGAAAACGCCTTGACAATGGTCACTAATGACCTTGAGAGATCCCCCGGTGATTTAAAGACCATATTGGCGGCCACGAGTGTCATGAATAGCCTCCCAAGAGTTGCCATTCCTCTACGGGCCCCGACGATTAGACAAATCGCAAAATGGGGTCTGAAATTGGGCAACAAGGGAATATACGACAAGGCCCTCGCCATTACCCCACCCGGAGCTCCCGCACAGGTTGATGTGGCCAAAGTGCTTAAAGAGTACTTGATAAAAGAATACGCGGGAAAGGAAGAAACTGTCGACTGGGAAGATTGGTGGGTACATCATCCAGTGTTGCACTGGTTTCTTTGCTATCTTTACAACTCAGCTGACTTATTACTCGATCAAGGCTCAGTCCTCTTGCACAACAGAATGCCAAAGAATTTCAAGCGAGCTGCGCTAACTTGAAATCTGGCATCATCAGTGAGGCTTTTGTCGAGCCCCTTAATGCCTGGGAACAAGACAAGTTGGGTGAAAAGATGAAGTCTCAGCAACATTGGGGGACTCACGACTGGACCTTTGTCTTCAACTGGATTCGAGGACAGCCCGAAAAGGCAGGCTGGGCTACAAACAAGTCAGTTTGAACGTTGTTCGGTGTTCCAAGTTGTGTTGTCGTTCTGCTGGGATAGAATGTGCCGAGCTGACCTTTGTCTGTGCAGTCTGCTTCCAAACATTGCTTTGCATGGAGGCAGAGTATTTCTATTCAATATTCTGCATGCCATTGCCATTGATAAAGACAAGCCGGAGTTGCCCAACGGGACTAAAATGCTCCAAAGCATCATCCAGCACGGTTCTGACAAGCTCATGGTCAAAAATGAGGACTTTGACTACCGTTCCGGAATGGTTGAGCCTGTCTGCGAGCTGTTTTTGCAATGCATTGAAGACAGCCACAGCAATGGATTGTCCGAAGAGGCTTCCACGCTACTTGTAATGACCCTCGCAGGTCTAATCCAGTCAAAATCGATATGGCTTTACAGGCCTCACTTGCCCGACCGGATTATGGCCCGTCTTCTCACTCCCCTCGTCAAGCTATGCCAGAATGGAAAAGCTCCGCCAGTCCCAGCTTTAGAAGAACTGCTTGAGGTACTGCTACGATTGACGATCCAGAGCAAGATCCCGCCGTATCCCGCCAAGTCAGTTGGTTGGTCCTTCGAGGAGCGCGGGTGTCTATGCTCTGACTGCTGGGAACTGAATGCATTTCTGACTTCAGCTGACATGCAGGCCTGGGCCTTCCACGCCAATGGGCACCGACGAAAACATATCGAGCAAATGCTGGAGGGGCATCCTCATCTGTTCAAGCTCGAGACAATTCACTCTGGATCCCCTCTTACCTTGGTCGTGACTAAGATAGGAAGTGAGTTCGAGGTCAAGGTGAAAATCTGGGAGCGTGGGTTTCAGGAGGCAAATGCCATGGTCAAGCCGTTGCGAAGCAACTTCATGAGAGAATTCCTGGGTGACGAAAGGTATCGTGAGCTGGTCCTGCTGGAGGAGCATGCCCAACATGCACCGCCGGTGAATGCAGCGGGGATCAAAAGAGAAGCGACCTGGAGCGGCCTGGAGCCCAAACGACGTCGGATGCCTCTGCAGACGATACCAAAAATTGAACAATGAACTGCCGGGGACTAAGACTCGGGCGAGTTTCTGGCATTGAACTTGAAGCAGCATGTTTCTGTGGTGGACGGCAGTCCTTACCGCAATCGCCGTTCAATTCATGAGCTACGCTGTACAATCCAGTTTGAACCTCAACCCGACAACCGTAGGTCTAATTACGAAATGGGCATTGGCTCTCGGTCAAACAGATCTCTTCCGAACATGTGTCAGAACCACATCTCAGCCTGATGACCCCCGAGCCCAGATCATCAGCATGTCCCCAGTTCAAGGCTACCGTTTTCAGGTCGGCAAGGAACTCACGGAATACTTGAGCAGGAACTTTGCGGGAAAGGAGGAAACCATCGATTGGCACCACTGGTCAGGTGACTTCATGTGGCCTACATATACCTTGTTTTTTTGATGACTGTCGTGTTAACTTGAACACTGTAGGTTACAGGATCTTAGCAAAGGTACCGCCAGTGCTGGAGACTTTGAGACATTCTGCATGAACCTCCAGTCCTTCATGCAGAGCAAACCTCTTCTTGAGGCCTTCAAGTCATGGGCAGAGCCAGCACTTGATGAAAAGATCGAGGCTCAGCCCCACTGGAGGGAGGCAGACCACTCATTTCTCTTGAAGACTCTCAACTCACGGCACGCAGATACAAAATGGGTTATGGAGAGGTAAGCTAGCTGCATTTTTCCTGCTTGAAGCTATATTCACTGCCTACCAGCAAAATAGGCACATGTAGCTAATTATCCTAGTTTTCTGCCAACGACCGTGCCACGAGCTGACCGGAATCTGCTGTGGCGGCTCCTGCACTCAATCTCTACGGAGAGAAACACTCGATTCATTGATGCCAAAGAGTTGTATCAATGCGTTTTCCAGCACAGTAGGCAAAAGCTGTGCATCTCGGAAGGTGACTTGGGTTCCAACTTTGGCTGGGATGTCCCCTCGAGCTACAGCACTCCCTGCACGAAGTTCGTCAGAATGTTCGAAGAGAGTTACATGAATGGCTTCGGAAAAGAAGCATTGGAGCTGCTGGAGACAAGCTGCAAGAGGCTGGTTGAGAAGAAACATGCCTGGTCTGCGGTGAGCGTCAATTATCTCGCTGACAATCTGCTCGTGTTACTTGTCAAAGCATTGAAGGCCGACAGCGTGCCCCCGGTTCAATCAGTACAGGGACTTCTTGGGAATCGCGCTACGAGACGTAATCCATAGGCCAATCAACACTCGACCAGTCAAGCTTCGTGGCTGGGCTCACCAACATCGTGGCTGTCCAGACTCGTCCTATTGTCAGGATTGCCCGGCGCTTAATGCATTCCTCGCGAGCTCAGATGAGCAGACATGGCAATTTTCGGCCAGGGAGTCTCGTCGGCAACATATCATGTCCAATTTGTCGGATCCGGTCTATTCACTCAGCACATTGAGGAACAAATCGCCGTATACGCTGGTGGTGACGAAACAAGGAATAGATTATGACAAGGCTCCAAGGGCCTGGCAGGCCGCGTTTCGACAAGTGGACGGTTTAGTTGGCCGGATGAGGAACGACTATCTCAAATACTTCATGGCCGAGGACCGATATCGCGAGCTGTTCCTGTTGCAAAAGCCTGGACAAAAAGATCTCTGGAACCGTAGGACGGGTAAGAGAAGGGTAACTGAAGACGATACGGCAGATGACACGGCAGACGCTAAGCGTGCTCGGGTATCGTGACGGATTTGAGGTCAAGGTTCGCTGTCAATATTGGCTATTTGACGTTATGTATGAAGAAATGTCGACGGATCTATCCAACTCCAGCCATGCTACCACCGCTATGCCCAAACTCCGAGATCACCAATAATCAAAAAAGAGATGATGCAATCATGCTTGCAACGCTTCAAGGCCTATTGTGAAATCCTCCACCTCCACCCCCCTGAATCCCTCCTCGACAACCCACGCGCGACCCTTTTCGGGCGTGAACAAGGCCTCGCATGCTCGTCCAACCACCAACAAACCTGGCGGCCTGCTGCCTTCCGTCTCGATAGCCTCAGAAACATACTCGAGCGTCGTTCGGATGACGCGCTGGTCCGGGCAGCTGGCACGCTCAATGACAGCACAAGGCGTGTTGCGCGGCCACAGCGTACGCTTGCTCTCGCCCGTCACCGGAGGCATCTGGGCCGGCTCTGGAGGAGGAGGAGGTGACTGCGCCAAAGCGGCTTCTTCGTTGGCAGGCGCAAGAGGCTCCAGCTCGATGTGAGTGGTGAGCTCGCGGATCAGACCGTTGATGCGGTGGAGCGCCATCAGGAAGACGACTGTGCGGCTGGGCACATACTCTGGTGGTGTAGGTGCCTTGCCCTTCTTGCCGGTACCGGTGCAGATGAGGATTTGGTCGGCGACGTCACGTTGTGTAGGGGGAATAGCAGCAAAGAGAGGCGCGCTCAGGGCGCTGGTGACGCCGGGGAGGACATAGACGCGATCGCCAAGTCCATGCTGGCGGAAGTAGGCAACCTCTTCGCCGCCGCGACCGTAGACGTATGGGTCGCCCTGTTTGAGACGCAGGACAGTCTTGCCTTGTTGCACGCCAGCAAGGGCCATCTCGAGCAGTTCTTGTTGGGCGCGGTCGGCATTGCCAGGGAACTTGCGAGCGATCTGAACGGGGGTGCGACGGGGAATCAGATCGAGGACGCCAGAAGGCACGAGCTTATCGGCAAGGATGAGATCGGCGGACTTGATGGCTTTGTGGGTAGCCTGAGTGAGGAGATCTGGATGACCAGGTCCGCTACCAGCCAAGATAACGGTGCCGATGCGCTTCTCTGGAGAGACAGGATCGCGCTTGATATCTGGGCCATTACCATGATATGACTTGAGGACTGCCTCGACATCGACGTCGGTGATGGCGGCCAGGCGCTTTAGGGGCCAGTATTCGCAGACCTGGCTTAGCCAGCGCACTCGTCGGTTCTTTGCGTCTTGGTCGGTAACAAGGCGATTGAATTGGGCGGTCTGATCGAAGGAATCGTCGAGGGAGGCAGGGTCGTCTTGGGCAACAAGGCTGTCCTCATCGTGGATGCGGCGGCGGACGTCACCGAGGCGCGTGCAGGCAGCACCAAGGCTGACGGGCAGAGAAGCGGCAATGTCACGACGAATGCGCGAGGCCAACTTACAGCCGCGGCCATTGGTGGTGACGCCGATCTGAAGAGGGCCGTCGGTATGTGTCGAGAGGAGGGAGAAGGTGCAGAGTTGAGGAGAGTCGACGACGTTGACGGGAATGCGATGTCGCTTGCAGAGGGCGGCGATGTGAAGGCCTGGCATACAATGTCAGCTTGGCTTGGTTGACTTGGTTGACTTGGTTGACTTGAGCTGGCCACTCACTCAGGGGCTCTCGCTGTCCCGAGGTCACAAAGACGGCATCGACAACGCCGTCCACTTCCTCGCGACCCAGTCGCAACAGGTCGGCATCCTCAAAAGGCTTCTTGTGCCATTGGACAAGCCCTTCGTCTATCCTCTTCTGCAAAGCATAGTGAAGCTCGGCGCCTTCGGGAGCAATAAGGATCGGCCGTGCGCCAGCGTTGAGTGACTGGCCACATCGAGTGGCAGCGAGGGGATTCGTTCCGATCACGAGATGAACGTTGTCTCTGCAGTTGAGGGCCGCCAGGAGCGATGTCGGTGTTGGAGTCGCCATCTTGACTTGACCAGGAGCCAAAACACCTTCAATTCAATACCAGAAGGAAATCCGAGTCGCCCCAAAATCGCCAAACACCGCGATAGCGAGACTTGGCCGGCTTATAAATGAGCTCCAAGCCCACGCCACAGCAAAGAGACCCTGGACCAAAAAATATCCGTAAGTTACAGTAGCCATCGGGATTGCCCCTCGACCCCTCCAAAAGTTGTCAATTCGACTTAAATCCATCTCTTCTGATTGGTTCAAACTCACGCCATTCCGTCTCCGCGGGGCGTGTCCCATCCTTGTCTTTATCGGCCTGTCGGCGGCCGCAAACCCTGCCGATAACGCAATCGCCGACTTCCGCGGGACCGTAACCGGAGATGTCCAAACTGCATGAACCACAGCACAAAGATAGGAGATGCAAGATTCAGAAGCATCTGATATTCAACCACGTGATGGCACGTTATCAGGCTATGGCGGGCATGACCTGTCACCAACCAGGTAGGTAAGATAGGCAAAAGAAAAAAAGAATGGGAGAGTCAGGACGGAGCGCATCACGTGAGCACCTTGACAGAGACCCCTCAACACTAAAACCACAGCCAAACCCAACAAAAAAAGAAAGCCTCGCATGCGCTCGCAATCGAATCTATAGGAACAGCCCGATGCGGGGGTCGAACCCGCAACCTTGAGATTGCGTACTCGTAAGAGTCTCACGCTCTACCGATTGAGCTAACCGGGCGTGGCTCTTATTGTTGGAGAATGGCCGAGCGTAACCATATTAAGTACGTATGCGGATTCAGTTGGTGAAGAAAACTTTGATAGTGGTGGGTGGTAATTTATCCACAATGGCGCCGCTTCGGGAATGCTTCGAATGGGTCTTGGCTTGTCCCTTCACTTCAATAAGGTAGGTAAGTGAAGAAATGGGGGAAAAGTAAAAACCGTATCTTGTTCAGGTTGTCTTGTGTTATGCTTGTGTTGAGATCTATCATCAAATCCAACGCCGTTCATGCCCTACGCCCCCTTTTTTGTACATTATAGTTTACAGCTGATGATACATTTTTTAAGAGCGGCTCTTTCTCTTATCCTGCTCCAACTCAGCCGCCACCTCTTCATCCAACTGCTTGGCAATCATCTTCTCCTCTTCATCCTCCGCCTCCAAGATCTCCTGAAGGAGGCGGCTCGTCTTGTCCTGCTTGTTCTTTCCGCGTCGCTCCCGAGGCGCATTCTTCTCATTGGCACTGACACCGCCGGGACCCATGACAATTTCAACCTTTCTGGGCTTCTTGCCCTGTCCAGCTCGTTTACCGCCATCGTCGGGCCCCTTGCCTGCTCGAACGTTGCGCAGGACTCGGGTTTTAGCTCCAAGAGCCCATAGGTCGCCCCATCCTGATTTGCGGGCATCGTGGTATGCCAGCTTGCTGTAGCTCTTGGGAACCGTCCATCGTTCAAGCTTGCCCTCGGGCGTGCACAGATCCAGAGTAACATGTCCCTTGCGTTTCAAAGGAGGCAGAATCGCTCGGGGCAGAGTCTGCATGTCGGGGTTTGTATCCGACTTCTCATATCCCTTGAAAGCCTCGTCCGTCGCCTGCTTGCCAGTAAGGGGACTCTCCTTGGCAACACCGCGTCTGATGGCCACATAACTAAACTCGACGTCGCCCTGGTTGTTCATGCTGTTTCCAAACATGCGGGTATAAAAAATAGGGCGTACGAAGCGCTGGCTAAAGTGGCAGAAATCCTTTCGGCCAGTGCTTTTGCCGGCCGTCTGATACATGGGGCATGCTCCTTGGTTGGTGCAAGGAGCAATGACATGTCCAGGCTCCTTTTCACGCTGGAAGGCAGGATTGAAGTCCTCGGGAGCAATCTCTGGCTGTCCCGACTGGGGAAGGAGAAACTGCTTGAGGACAGTGTCGCGAACATGGGCTACGGCCTCAAATCCACGAGGGTGGGCCTTTTCCAGAACAACAAGAACACCTCCATCCTTGCTCAACAGATTCCAAAGGTTGTTGAGGATGGCTTGGCGATAGTGATCCTGCTGCTCCTTCAGGAAGAGGTGAGAGGCAATGATGACATCGTAGCTCTTTCGAGCCTGGGGCTTGTCCCCGGCGTCGAGGTGCTGACCCTTCATCTCTCCTGAATGCTCGTAGTCAGGCAGCCTAGGAAGAAAAGTGGTGTTGTGTAAGAATTCCTTAGTGCGATGTCGTAGACGATCCGAGCCGATCACGACTGTTCGCTTGCCTGGAGGGTCGGATCCTCTGACTTTGCGCTTTTCTTTCAACAGCTCCCACTCTGCTCGCACAATCTCGTCCCAAGCAACCAAGCCTGCACCGCCGGATCCCGCGTCAAGAACACTGAGACCGCTGCGGTCCTTGAGTTTGGACTGAATCCAGTCACTTCCAACTCGCTTTCGGACCTCTCGTAGCGTGGCCATAACTGAGGCGTAGGCTGGTGGCAGGAAGCCTGCAACGAAAGCGTCCGCCTCAATCTCGGTCATGTGTCGCTGGTCCGCTTGAAGACCAACACCCCGCATGTTGCCGTTCTTCTTGCCGTCGGGTGTTGCGGGTGACAGGGGGAGACCCGCGCCGCCGAAAGCATCTTCAGCCGCACTCTTGACGTGGTCAATGTGCGTCCGCTGCAGCAAGTCACGAATCGGCATGATCAACTCGTCCCGCGGCAGAGAAATTTCGACGGGGCTGCCGTGAAACCGACCCTCAATGGAAAGGGGATGAAATCGCCCAGACTCGCCAGGTACCCTCTCACCCCCGCTCTCACCCCATTGTTCTTCTGGCCAGTATGGCATCTCCTCTGCCTCTGACTGCCGCTCCGCAAGCTCTTCCTCCTCAGCCGCAATCTTGTCCTCGGCCTCCTTTTGTTGTCGCTCTGCCTCTTCGAAATCGTTGGCAAGTTTCTGCATCGCATCGTACTCCCGTTGACTCCTCGCGACCAAGTCGACGTATCCCGGGCCCTGGTGTACCGTTTGTTCCACTGCAATATCTGCCAGTTCAGGTTGTGGCATTATCTCGTCCATCTCATCCGCCTCGTCCATGTTCTCCTCGCGAGGAATCTCATAGGTAATCTCCTCAAACTCGCCGCCTTCAACCTGTCGCAGTAGAGTGCCCTCGTTGTCCGGTCGCGGGGGCTGCGGGCCCATGTCGGCATGTTCTGGGATACCGACATCTTCGGGTCTAGTCTCGCGCAAGGGCGCTCCGTACAATCGTTCGTATAGCGCATACTCTTCGTCGTTCAGGTAGCCCTTGGGTAGGGTATCTCGAAACCGTTGCTTGGCATCTCTTACTACCTTTTCAATCTCTTCTGGCGATGCGTGTGCGGCTGTTACGGCCTCTTGTCGCAAACATCTTGATGTTGAAAAGGCTTGTGTAATTGCTGTGCTCCTATTGGACTGGAGCAGTTGAAAGGGAGAAATAGGTCGCAATCGTAGTGAAAGAGTGGAAGAAATGTAGAAACGAGTCGGAACTAATGAAGAAGAAACATTACACCTCGGACAGGCATTTCGGATCCCCCTTGCCGACAACATTTTCCGTATTGTACAAATTTACGGGATGAAGATGGAGGTTGCAACTTCGTCCAGAACATTTTTGGCCTGTACGCGTGGTCACGTGACAGCAAGTGACATCCATTCAAAGCAATGGAACTCAACTCTTGCAAACAGAGATCTCAAGGTACGTAGTGGAACAATGATACAACGAATCCCCGTGAAATAATGGGAATGATGATTTCTGGCCAAAAGATAGAATGTCGATGCCCAAATGCCAGCTCCCATGCCCCAACGCCACATCCATTCGCTCGCTCAATCACCACCCAGATCCGCCAACGTCTTAAAAGAAGCTCGTGGAGGAGGCCTCGCGCCTCCAGCGCCCGTCGTCGTCCCATTCGCACTCTTCGGCGACGGTTTCCGGTGGATGTTGAACATGCTCTTCTCCGCCGATTTGTATGCATCAAACTAGCACCCAGTCAGCCACTCGCACTCTTCTTACTCTTCCTTCTGGTTACGTGCCGAAAACAGGGAGACAAAGTATAGTCCCACAAGAGCTATGAGCGCATTCAGCAGCCCGGCGAGGTTCCACCGTTTAGCCAAAGGAGCGGCCTGTGATGAACCGCCTCCAAGTGTCCGCCCGGGGGTCTTGAACACGCTGCCCTGCGCAGCGCCACCGAGCTTGACGGCATTGTTGATGGCAGCTGTGAGCGCGGGGGGGTTGGCGCCCTTTATGGTCTCGATGCAGTTGCCGTTGTGGAAGATCTTGAAGGTCGGCATGGCGGACACGCCTTGGGCACGGGCGATGCCGGACTGGTTGTCAACGTTGACCTTGGCGAAGGCAACCTTCTTGGGGCGGGAGTGCTCCTTTGCGAGGCCCTCAAAAGTCGGCGCAATCATCTTGCAGGGACCGCACCAGTCGGCGTAGACTGCACATGTTAGTGCTGGCGTAGGTAACGGACCGACGTGACGTACAATCCGCGATGACCACATTTGTGCCTGAGAGAAGGCTACTCCACTCGGCTTCGGAGCCGATGCTAATGGGGCCGCTCATGGTTGCGAAATGAAATGACTAGGTATTGTTGAAAGTGCTTGAAGATGAAGGCCAGATCAATCGCATCGTCTATGTACCTTGGTCGTGATGCTGACCAAGCGCAGGGCAGGCGGGCATGTGCAAGCCGGATTTGACAGGCGGTGACCAAGGCGGTCAGATTTTGCCCGATCAATCCACCCCACGATCAACTTTTTTGCATAGCTTTACTGAAAGCGCATGCTCTTAGCTCAAGATCGTCAACGAAAATATGTCATACCACGAGCGCAGTTCCAAGGTCAGCCGCACTCAAGGCTCTGCTCGATGATTGATGTACTAACATGGAGTAGAAGCGGAAAACCGGCCCCAGTGGCCAGGACACAACATCCTTCAAGCCCTCTGCGACCTTCAACCCCACCGATGGCGGCCGGCCATGGACCATCTCCGTTGCGATTCCCAGCAGCATTCTCACAAAGTGTGTTCGCAAAACTCTTCTGACCTTGGTCCGTGCTAAAGATTGCCAGCCTTGCTACCGCCGACCAGCGAATGACCCAGCCCGCCCGCATTGCCCGCGCCCTCGCAGTCTTCTCCGTCGATGAAGTCGTTGTGTTCGATGACTCTCCTCTCTCTACCCGACCTCTTCAGACAGATCCAAACAGCTACACAGGAGATACCGATCCATGCCACTTCCTCTCTCACATCCTATCATTCCTCGAGGCACCGCCCTTTATGCGCAAGGCCCTCTTCCCCCTCCATCCCAATTTGCGCCTCACCGCCATGCTCCCCAGTCTCGACATGCCGCACCACCCGAACCCCAGGGAATGGATCTCCTACCGCGAGGGCGTCACCATTGCTGGCCAGACAAGCACGGGCTCTGGAACCCTCGTCGAGGTGGGACTGGACTACCCTGTCGAGATAGAGGAAGAGATCCCCCCGAAGACGCGAATAACACTCAAGTTCCCTGACGACGAGAGCCAATATCCTGAGCCTGTGCATCCTGCCGCTCCAAGGACCGAGGGTGGCTACTACTGGGGCTATACCGTCCGGAAGGCCAGCTCTCTATCTACTGTCTTCACCGAGAGCCCTTATGAGAATGGCTACGATATTAGCATTGGCACCTCTGAACGCGGAGTTCCAGCCTCTAGGGCCTTTCCGCCTACCAAAAGGGTCAACTTCAACCATCTCATCATTGTCTTCGGTGGCCCTCGTGGTCTGGAGTTTGCGGCAATGAACGACGAGGAACTAAGCAACATGGACATTCAGGGTTCCAAGACAAAGGAGCTTTTTGATCACTGGATTAATGTGTTGCCCAACCAGGGCAGCAGGACCATCAGGACCGACGAGGCTGTCCTCATTGCGTTGACCGCATTAAGGAGCATTTGGGATTCTAGTTAGCTGACTGGTATAGCAATTGATACCCCTGCTTGAACTCTTGCTCACTCCGTTTTCCTACATTAGACATTATTATATCAACTACTCATGGCTGATACAGAGCCAAGGTGTCTGCAAATGTGCTGTTGTTCTGTATCGCCTCGACCCAATCCGAACCGTCGCGCTCCACCATGATCCTCGTCCCCACCGTACTCAGTCCTAGGACTCTCGATCCTTCGTTGTAACCCTGAACACTCAGAATCCTCTCCTGGCAATATTCCGGAGACTTGTTGCTCGCGCACGAGTCGTTGTAGTTATTGAAGAACGAGTATAGTCCCGCTCCATACACAACAACATTGCTCGAGTTTATGATCCTCATGCCCCATCCCATGTTGCACCCTGCAGGTACAGGGTCATTCTGACAGTCAATCTGAAAGTCGGGATCATTGAAGAGAGGCACGGACGGAAAGGGGTATTGGGCGACTGGGTGGGGCTGGAAGTACGCTTCCTCGGTCTGCGCGTGGCCGATATACACGTCTCTAGTGTTGACGAGCTGATACTGGTACAGAACATGATGCTCCGAGCCTGTTGCACTGAGCCAGATGCGACCTCTCTGGGCTTCGACGAGCACGCCCCGTCCTGCATAGATGGCGACTCGTTGGTACTTTTGATCTTCAAGGTCATGGTCGGCAACCCAAAACCAACAGTTTTCAGTGAACAGCCCCCCGGCAAAGACTGTGATGTGAATGCTCATGTATGCAGCCACGCATTTCGAGTTGATGGTGTCTTTGACTTTCGAAGCAGGGCATTCAGGGACTTGTAGGTACGTTCCCGCAAAGCCGCCAATGCGAGTGTGCACATCCCACATTCCCGATGGGATCCCAGGACTGTACAGGTTGTACTGGATGAGAATGGCACCTGCCGCTGGCCCACGAGTCGAAACGATGGTGTCCGACCATTCAATTTGGCCAACATCTCCGGGACGTCCTACCTGGATCACGGGTCGAGGATTGCTCACATCTTGAAAGTTACGTCCGGTAGCCATGATGATTGACGCATGAGCCTCTCCCACAATCTTGGCATTCGGAGGTATGTAGATGGTGTCTGACACCACGTAGTATCCAGCATCGAGGTAGGCAATGTACCCATTAGCTGCTGTATAATTGAATAGCGCGTTGAGTGCTCGAGTGTCGTCACGAGATGCATCACCGTAAGCTCCGTTTGCCTTTGCCGAAATAAAGTAGTTGCTGGAGACTTGTTCGTATTGGGGCTGAACGGGTCAGCAGAATCTTCAATCAAGACGCTCAACTCACCTTTGATCTTTCGTAATACCTGTTTCGATCGAGAAGATTTGCACTCCGAGGTAAGGGCAGAGTGTAATAGCCTGTTGCGTCAGACGTGCCGTTGGAGTCGGCGTAGTGCCCCTGGTGCTATTAGTTCCCTTGAAGCTTCTTGATTCAATCATTCAACCAACCGTACTTACGATCACAAAAACGGCTTCCCCTGCTGGCTTCACGACTGACCCCGCCAGATCGGTTCCTCCGGGACCAACCAGGACCTTGTTCACATTCTGAAAATTGACATTCTCCATGGCCAGAGAAGCTCCGCCTCCTACAGCGCCCGGGCTGGTGCGGGTCGTGGCGATAGCAGTGTCAACGTTCTCGAACCAGCTGTCCAGGATGGTAACGGAACCAACTCCGTTCGATATATCATCCATCTTGATACCAACTCGGCAGTCCTTGAACACGGCGCTCTTGAAAGTCCATCCCCAGTTCCAAGTCATCAAAACCGCAACGTCAGCATTGAAGAACCATAGGTTGCGTGCTGTGTACTGCTGGTTGCCCAAAACCGTCGCATTGCCACCACCGTAGAAGTAGAGATCATTCAATAACCCGCCAGATCCCTCCTCAATCAGTAGGCCAGTGTGCGTGTTGCCGGAAATAGTAGATAGTCTGAACTCGCAGTTAGTGATTGCCGTTGCTTGGGACGAAGGCCAATGAATGCCCACGACTGGGAAGTCGGGGGGTAGCGCAGTGGTGTCCAGGATCAAGTTTCGAATCTGCCGGAAGAAAACATTTGTCGAGTTCCAAGAGAGGGCACCGTTGAATAGATACGGGTTTGCGTCAATGAGACCAAAGCTGTCCTTGGAGAAAGAGCCAGAAGCCTTGATGACTGGGCGATTGGTAGGGTCGCCGATGATCTGGGTATGGTATAGATCGATGATGGAGCTGCTGATAAGGTAGGTTCTGTTGAAGTTAGACATGAAAAGTCAGGATCTGGTCATTCATATTGACGTACCCAGAAGGAAGGTAGACGGTTGCGGGTGAAATAGTGCTCCCCTTACACAAGCCGGGAGCACATCGAACATCCGCACTGATGGCTGCATTGATGGCAGCGGTGTCGTCGATAACTATGCTGTAAGCCATGAACTGAACCAGATCTGGATGTACAAACCTCCATCACCAACCGCGCCGTAGTCTATGACATTGCGAAAGACTTGGTACTTGCTATCGGGATAATAGGGAGCGCGTCCGAGGTGGGCAATCTCCTCGAGCCAGTACTTCGCCTTTGTGGTGCCCGCAAGGACAAGGGCGAGGGCAACGGCTGCTTTGAGCTTCATAACGAACGTCTTGATGAGAGTTCAGGTATGAGTTGAAGGACTCGAAGCGAAAATGAGAATAGTTTGTTTGTAGGAAGAAGAAATGACGGTTGGAATGGCATGCGAGGCTACAGGTACAATGTTTGAGAAGGGCAAGTGTATAGGTACCTTAGGTGTCTTCGCTCAACAGCTGAGAAGGAACAAGTTAAGCCTTCTTCTCGTGATGCAACTACCTTAGGCTCAGGGGCATCTGCGCCTTCCTCTCCATGACAATGAAAGGACCTTCGAGGCAGCGCCAATCACATATGACACCAAATCTTCCATCGCAAGTCGAACGTCGTATCTCCTCAGGGATGACGAAGTCAAGTCACTGGCACTCAGGAAACGAACTCGCTGCAGTGATACGACTTCTTGAACTGGTCCAGCAGCGGCTTCGTGCAGCTTCGCCTTCACCTTTGCCAGAGCCAGCATGCGACCCTCTCCTCATAACCCCGCGATGCAGTGGCAGCATCAGCAACTTTCTCCGCTGTGGTGATTCGATGACATTATGCAAGACACTCAAGGAGAATATCACCCCAAGAAATGACACGTTGAGCCGCAGATGAATGATGTAGAACCCATCACGGGCAAGTGATGGTGCTGAGTTTGTGAGTAATACGCATTAGCCTTGTCGAAGACCTTAGTTTTCTAATTGAATATGTTCCCCCTTATCCAATGAACGCCATCCGATGCGGCCACCGCGTGGTCATGACCCAAAATTACGTAGTATAGTTTTAGAGTGAAAGTGAAAGTACACAGACCCAGGCTAGATCGTTGATCGAGCCGAGTCAAGGGCGACAGCCTGACCAATGGTTCCAGTGGCCATGCCCTTCTCGCCTGAGCGCTTGCGCAGGACGTTTTCGATAAAGGCTTCACCAGCCTTGTACGAGGAGCGCACGAGAGGCCCGCTGGCACAGTACAAGAAGCCCATGTCCAGGGCTCGCTTGCGCCACATCTCAAACTCGTCGGGAGTGATGTATTTTTCGACCTTGAGATGACGCTTGGTAGGCCGCATGTACTGGCCAAAGGTGACAACGTCAACATCGACCTTCCGAAGTTCTGCGATTGTTTGTTAGCTGAGTTGAGTCGAGTCCAAAAGAGCAGGCTTCTTACCCTCAAGCGCAGACATGAGCTCATGCTCCTGCTCGCCAAGGCCAAGCATTATGCTGGTCTTGGTGATGATGCCCTCCTTACCCCTCGCATCCTTGACCTGCTTCAACACACTCAAGCTCTGTCGGAACGTGGCCCTTCGGTCTCGCACGTACGGAGTAAGGCCCTCGACAGTCTCGACGTTGTGCGCATAGACATCGAGTCCACTCTCCGCCACAACCTTGACCATATCCAGGTCGCCACGGAAGTCACCGGTCAAAGCCTCAACCAGCAGCGACGGCTTCTTCTGCTTGATTCTCCGAATCGTCTCGGCAAAGTGTCGTGCTCCACCGTCCGCCAGATCATCTCGGTCCACGCTGGTCAGGACGACATAACCCAAGCCCCACCTAGCCAGTGCCTCCGCAGTGTTCTCAGGCTCGTGAGGATCCAAGGGCGGAGGCTTGCGACTTGTCTTGACGCTGCAAAAACGGCATCCTCTGGTGCACGTGTCGCCCATCAACATGATGGTCGCTGTGGCGGCATTCTTGTCTGAACCACCCCAGCACTCTGAAATGTTGGGACACCGGGCCTCCTCGCAAACAGTATGCAATCCCAATCCTCGCAAGTCCTTCTTGATGCTCTTGAAGTTGTCGTTGCCCGCAGGAATGGGTGTCTTGAGCCATTCTGGCAATCGCGTAATCGTTCGCTTCTTGCCCACAGGGCCCACCTCGGCGGTTCGAAGAGTATAAGCATCTGCCGGCGACAGCGGCTGCGCATCCGACGACGTAGACACAAATTCGGAGAAGTCGGAAACCGTGGTGTCCTTGAAATAGCTCTTTCGCTTGGGTTTGGCCGTCTCGCTCGTGCTCGAAGGTACAGTGGCGAAAGTTCGAAGGGCAGAAGTCGCGCTGAGCGCTTTGCGGAGAGGGACATGCGCCCGCCT
The DNA here is from genome assembly GCA_014899095.1 of Fusarium buxicola. NCBI lineage: Eukaryota > Fungi > Ascomycota > Sordariomycetes > Hypocreales > Nectriaceae > Fusarium > Fusarium buxicola. The sequence goes on from JAAVUK010000248.1 coordinate 32,978, forward strand.
GAGCGAGGGAGCTACCGATGCCATGATAGTAATACAAGTCAGCCAGATCCTGTCCCCCTTGAGGAAAAGAGACGAAAGATGAAAGCCGTTGAGGCGTTGGTGGAGATATGTAGAGTGGATGTTGAGCAAAAGCTGGCCCGATGCGACCCGCATGAGCCCGGATTGCATTCGAGAAATCAACCAATCAGTGAGCGGCGCATTATCCTTAATCAGCTCCATTCCCATGGATCCCGGTCATCGTCGCCACCGGGAACGCCTTTACCTTTGCAAGTGTCTTGCAAGTGTCATTTTGCGCCCTCTTGAGACCGGCCATTAGTCAGTCATCGGACGATGAGTTCCATACCTGGTAGGTATGGATCATAGCCGAGGATTCAATTTGTGGCTGAACATATTCATCCCAATAACATTCAATCAAGGACCTTGGCGTGACAAACAAAGTCTGTTGTTCCTATCTACAGGCCTCGACGGCCCTATCATCGTCGGTCCGCTTTCGGACAACTCAATCACCAATCCCCCTTTTCGCCTAAATCATATCCCACCCCTCCGAATCAAACAAAGCCATACTCCAAAGCCGCAATCCTTCATCCAGAGGTCGAGATCCATCGCGCGTGCGAAGACTCTGGCCTCGGATCACCTGCCGTCTTAAAGGGGGTATCGCCAAAGAGAAGTATATAGTAAAACCAGTTCATCCAAGAATCAGAGGTATCGAAGTGTATGATTGTTCCTGCGTCACCGACGTCGTCCCCGTCTCCTCGGTCCCGCCTCCCTTTGTGGCAGCAGAGTCGGGTAAGGAGATGTTGACTGAATAACAATTCTAATGGATCTCCAGCCAGCAACACGCACTGGTCGTTGTCGATGTCGAGAAGGGGATGTCATCTCAAAACCGCTGACCACGTTGACCAAGCCTGGAAGAGACATCCCCAAGAGGGGAGTCTTGAAAAAGAAGGGATAAATGTGTAAGAAGAAGATGGCAGGCTCGGTCTCAGTCAACGGTTACCCTCCAGACACCGGCAGCGACTAAACAGAACGGTTTGCAATAAGGCCAAGAGCGGGCTGTGCGCAGCGCAGTCAACGCGCGCAAGTGCGTGCCGCTGGGGATGAATGAAATATCAAGTGTTGAAAACCCGCAAGGTGTGTCGAAGGAGCGGGTGTGTTCGCGATGAAGCGTAAGGAAGCAGTCCAGCTATCCATGAAGGCAGAGTCTCAGAACTCATCAAGGTGAAGCAGAGTGATTGTCAGGCGGCGAGTGTCGTGCTGCAGTCGGTATCGTGACGCTATTGACATCGTTTCATCGTTAAGAAGAAGGCCGCGCTGGTGGCCGAGACAAAAAGGCAAAGTGACAAAAAGGAAGTGAGTGACAAGATGATCGCATCAAAGAGCTCGGAAGTCGACAGTGGAAGAATCCCGAGTCCTCTGGAGGATCACCCCCTAGCCTAGTTGCGTTCCTGGACGCGCTTACAGGAGGGCGACGACGACCATACCAGCGACACCAGCCACGGCGAGCTTGCCAACCGCAACAGCAGATCCAGCATTTCCAGGAACTTCGGAGGGCTTGGAAGAGCTTCCGGTGGTGCCGGCGGTGGCAGTGCTGGCGATGGTGCTCTTGGGAGTAGACCCAGGCGTTGTGATGGTAGTGTTGTGGGCGACAGGGAGGAAGCTGGTGCTCTCGCTCTCGATGGCGGCAGAGGTGGTCTCGGCCTGAGCCTGAGCCTCGGTGCTGTAGCCAGTCGCGGTGATGGTGTGAACCTGAGAGAGGAAGTAGGTCTTGGTGAAGACGGCGGTGGAAGTCTGTGTGGTTGTGTCCTCGGCGAGGGCGAGGGCCGGCAGGACAGCCAGAACAAGCTTGGAGAAATGCATTTTGTCAAGTTGTCGTGAAGACGCGTGTAGGTGAGTGCTTTCAAAGCAGGCAGCGATATATCGCGCGCAAAGTCTGAGTTATTGTTTGTTGTGAAGGTAGCGGCCGCAGAAGCGTCGTGTAAGTGAGTGAGTGGGTGTAAGTGGGTGCAAGTGAGAAGGGAATACTCTGTATCCAAGGAGCGAGACGCAGGCTATGTAAGCAGCAGAGGAGATGGACCAAGTAAGTTAAGCGATAGACTCTGCCAACGAAGTCTGTCTGTGGGGAAGAGATGTTTCGAAAGGTTGAAGGCGTAGAAGGGTGGCCTGTCGGGGAGGGAAGGGAAGGGATCCATAAAGTACTACGTACTTAACTACGCAGTAAATTTATGCGACGAGACGAGCAGCAAACCGGGCTGGCGCATCAAACCGCAACCCACACACACCCACACTAGCCAGCCGCAGTCAATGAGTGGGAGAGACAAACATGCAGCTTACAAGAAGTAGTATAGGGCGAAAGACAAGGGTACAAAGTGCAGTACATACGCGCGCCCACTTGATGAAGTGCCGCCATGGCAGCCCGGCCAGGCGTTTGGTAATGGTGGGATGGGAGGGAGCGGGCTAGGCCCGAGCCCATTGAACTTGGTAGCGGTGACACGGGATGCGCCCAACCATTGGCCGTATCCCAGGTACTGTCGACCTGGCCAGCCGGGCTGCTGCTACCCTGGTCTATCATTCATGCTCCTCGAGGGAAATTACAGCGCATCTTTCGACAGCTTCAGGCGCACAAGCCGACAGGGCCTGTCGGTCTCTGGCCGCTGAAACTCGGGGCTGGGCGCTGTCCGTCAGGCCCTGGGCATTTTTGTCCTTCTCTCATGCCCTCGTTGTTTCTTTGGCGTGTCACTTGGATCGCCAGGCCCTTGGCTCCCAGCCAGGCCCTTTGTGCGACAGAATCAGATATACTTCCGTACAAGGAGGGTTTCACCGGCGCTGAGGATCCCCAATCCCAGTCTCTTTGTGACAGACTCTTGGATGTCGATGCAACACAACTGCAGAAAAATTCTGCATCAATTCCTGTTGCCAGAGGCGAACCGAGAAAACAACCGGCTTCAACGGGCACCCAACAACCAACCCCGGGTGGCGATGGGATGGGATGGGATGAAATCATCGACCAGCCCACTGGGAGATGAGGGAATTAAAGAACGGCGCTCTAAAAGCAAAGAAGGCAACGAGAAGAGTCCCAACGTCCGCCGAGTCTGCCTCCAAGTGGCACCGCCAGCTCAGAGAGTCGTGGCGCTTCAAGCACTCTGCTCGCCGCTACTCATGCAAATGACCATGAATGACCATGACCATCACTGTCCATTTGAATCGTCTTGTCCAATCTGATCTAGCGGGTGACCCTCATCTTGCTGTCGTGACTCGCCGCTCGTGCACACAAACCAATTCATAAGAGCGCAAAAAGTAAAATTTGCATAATTTCCATCGTCGTCGACGATTGGTTGTCGACTCCACTTGGCCACCGGCTTCCATTGCCCCCCAAGGTACCAGGAGTGCCGACAGCCAGGCACACTCGCCTTGTCAGGAGCTGTACCTGCGTCGCCTCGCTCCGAGGTGCCTGGCGCTTTGCCCGAATAAGGCACCCATGGCCGGTATAGCAATTATCGATCATGATTGAGTAAAACATTCGTCCTGCAAAATCCTGATGAGCGCGCTACTGTAATGAGAAAAGTTAGATGAGGGCATCTCTCTCGGAGGGTTCGCAGTTGCAACCCTCAGGGGAGCTCCGTTGTGGACGCTCAACAAACAAAGAGCGCTCGCTGGACAGTGGCAGGAAACCAACAGCACCAACAGCTTCTTTTCCGAAACTGCCTGGCGTCTTCTCCGTCAGGCTGAAACTCTGCCACGGCTCACATCTTGGTCCATGGCCGGGGGTTCCCAGGCTCCGAGGCTCCTGGTCCTTCTCAAGACTCATCGCGGAACAACAAGCCGCTACGTACCTTATGAAAAGAGCCCGCAAGCACTGATCGGCTACCCACCCCGGATCTACTTACTGTATGCACTCTACGGAGGACAGTGCGTAGCTCGTTTTGTGCTACTATTCATGGTTAGTTTAATCACTCACACCGCTGCGTTGACACAACTAAGGTTGTGTCCAATCACCTAATCATGCTCTGCTGCTCTCATCCAGAGGTAGGCCTTGACGTGGCCGTGTTGCGCGACGCCAGCGCATACGCTTTTTTCATCTTCTTTTAGCTTCTTCTCTCATCATTGGTGCGACGCCATCCAATACAACAATGGGGATCGCGTGCCCCAGCCCCCGAAAGGCGGCAGCTTTCCGTAGCCACTTGGCATGCCCTGGTCCTGGTCCTGGCTGGTCCTTGTCCTGTTTCTGGTCCCGACGCTCAGCCCTGCTGCGCTGCAGCGGGCCCGGGGTCTCGCAGTTCAACACTCCTCTGTAACAAGTGAGTTGACGTCAGGATTTCTCCATAGCAACGAGAGTATGAAAGGGAAATGGTAGGAACGCAATGACGAATGTCGGTGTGGAGTGAAGTCGAGAGAAGTTACCCTGCATCTCGCCATGCTAGGAATCCATTAGAACAAGCTGAACTCGACTCAGCAATAAGTTGTTTCCACACACGACACACAATAATTATTGCTCCGTCTCGGTCTCCTGGTGTGGGGGCAATATCCAGAAAACCTCTAATTATCGATGACTGACCGACCTTCTCATCCCCAATCCTAGACCACTACGGTTTGGCACCACCGGTACGAAACCACAACCTCAATAACTTCGGCATCAAGACGATAGTCCATATCGAGACGATCCGCGTTCACCATGAAGTGGCTGAGGAGTCGGGCGCCATGGTCATCCGGGCCATCTAATGGTCAAGACCACCGATTAATCTGGCACGTAGCATGATTGATCGCGCGTCGTTCCAAGGCCAAGAACTCTACTGCGGCACATGAGGCTGCCTGTTCGAGCAAACTCAGCAGGGTTGCTGTGTAGGGCGGTCGGATGCACATAGATCTTTGACGTGACACCGAGAAATCCATCACCTACTTCAGGGGGGCGGGGTGCTGAAGGCTCTCCGTGAGAAACCTCCTTGCATTTGTGATTTGAATCCTCAAATACGTGATAGAAAGTTGCATCTTTCAATGTTCATCTAGCTCAATATTCGCCGGGTTCAACATGTACATGTCATCTACCCCCTCTCTACGCTTTTGAACCAGGTTCTGGTTCAAAAACGTAGAGAGCAGCAGGACCATAACCTTCACGACGAAGTGAACAGGAACAAATTCGTATAATTCCCGCTGGATCTCATGAAAGAAGCTCAACTTGAAGTAGAATCTCCCAGGTTCCGCTGTGATGAGTCTCAACCTTGGTGATTAGTCATCGGTGAGATCCAGGGACCTGCCTAAAAGGTGGAGCCTCAAGCTTCTCCACAGGCACTATCGCCTCGTGACGTCGCGATCGCTTCAGCCTCTGCTTTAAAACACTTTCTGCCATGACAGACCTTGCCCTCTGTTGGACATACATCACCATCACCTTCATCAGCTCTGACTTAAGGAAAACGCGAAGCTTCTGAACTTGAATTACCACGCCGAAGGCCACGACGACTGAAAAGCGCTAAAGCCAAAACCCTTTGCCAGAAAACAGAGGTTACCGCGACACCACTAGCAATCCAGCAGCCATGACAGACTCACCACCCCCAGAGCCTCGTACTCGGTCAAAATCTCCAGCTCCTCGTGATGGAGATGAGAGTGGACCTAGTCGAAGAGACCGCAATTCCACATTCCGCGAGAACAACGACCGCCGCGACCAACGTGACCAACGCGAGCGTCCACCTCGCAGAGACAGCAGCTGGTCGCGCGATCGTGAGCGCAACCGTGAAACCAGAGACTCGTCCCCTCGCAAACCTCGAGAAAGGTCACGGTCGCCAGCGCGAAGACCCAGGGGCTCAGGAGGTTTCAGATGGAAGGGTGAGCGCCGAGACAACGATAACAATCGCGACTTTCGCCGACGGTCACCCCAGCGACACCGTGGCCGCGACCGCGAATACGGTAGGGACCACGATGGTCGCAGGGACGATCGAAACCGCGACCGTGGTGATCGGGATCGAGAGCGAGACAGGGGCGGGGACCAAAGAAAGGAGAAAAAGGATAAGGACAAGGCCAAGGCACCCGTTGTTCAAGCAGGCGAGGAGATGATCATTGTCAATGTCAACGATCGTCTTGGCACAAAAGCTGCAGTGCCTTGCTTGGAGTCTGATACCGTCGGGCAGCTGAAGATGATGGTGGCTGCACGAATCGGTCGAGACCCCGGCCAAATCATCTTGAAACGGCAGAGTGAGAGGCCGTTCAAGGATCACATTACTCTTGGCGATTATGGTATTTCGAACGGTGTGCAACTCGACCTGGAGATCGATACACGGGATTAATATGAAGCTGGGAATTATTATTACGAGATAAAGGCCGCGTGATGACATTGAGTCAACGCCCACGCTGACTGGCAGTTGATACCGAATCCCTTCGGTGAGGCAAGCCGGTTTCGGAAAAACGATGAACTGATCCAGTACTCTCAACGCCAGCCGTGCTATGTAACAAATCTGTTGCCGTGAAGAATTCGTGTCTTATATAAATAAATGAATATCATAAGCCGTTCACCTTGCAAAATGCCGTCCGAGTAAACATGATCTGATAGCGAAAGAGAGCATATGCAACGAGAAATGTCCCGTGCGAAATCGAGAGTTGAAAATCGGCAAGCCTTTGTCTGAGTGCCCGATCTTCTAATCTAGTAACGCCATCAAATGCCCAAATGAAGATTCTGCAGAACGTAGAGATGTTTCCAGACCCGTCAAGTTAGAGACAAGCACCCTTAAAGTCGAACATTTTGTCTATGTCGAACTCTGGATTGGCCGGTTCATTTGAGTAGTAAGCCGAGTCTTTGTCAACAGCACATTGTTGGCCAAAAGGTATCCGACTTTCGGGTGGCAAGTCCTGAGGACGGTCATTCTGTTGACGAGGAGGAGGCTCTACCGGGCCAACAGATGCCTGAAGATCGGGGTGACCCCCCATATGAACGAATTCATTCAGCCAGGTCGAGTCTCCTGAATCAAACCAAGGCGGGTCATTCAGGTCAGGCGAATGCGTATTAATACCTAGTTCCCCGACGGTGGGTGAGCCTTGTGAAGGAGTCACCTGCGAGGGTAGTGTCCCAGAAAATGGCATTTTGATATTTATATCATCGATTGGCGGTGTTGCTTCAGAACGAGGCATGTTCGCAGCGCTAAGGCATGCTTGAAAGAGCTGCCAATTTTGATTGGCGTAGAAAGGTGCCTGAGGGCTTGTCACAAACGATGGTTGCATGGGTGGTTGCAGCTGTCCTAGAGTTGGTTGTTGGTTGGGTGGTGGTTGGACGACTGCAGGCCGTAACGATGCACCTTGCGGAGGTTGGTTCAGGAACTGCTCTGTAGGATGTTGAGGGGATTGATGCAGGAGAGGCTGATGTGGTGGCCCCGGGGGCTGCTTTAGGGGCTGCCGTGCATGCCGGTGTTGTCTGGGCTGCAGTGGTATAGTTCGTTTCTGCGACAGTGGATGTTGTGGCGGAAGGCGGTCTTGGGAGGACTTGTCACGAAGATTCGGCTCTCTAGTGGGAATTGGATGAATATTTGCCGAATAGAATGGTAGAGAAAGTCCTTCAGAGGGTCCATGCTGTATCGGTTGAAATATTTCCGGAGAGACGACCGGAGTTCCTGGAGGAGGGGGCGCATATATGGGTACATAGCCAATGGGTTGAGGGATTGGTTGCTGGGCAAATGGCTGCCGCCATGGCTCGCAGTAGGTAGAACTTGGATGTCCCGTAGGAGCTGGTCTCTGAGCTGGCTGCGGAGCATGATACTTAGTTCCCTGCATGGACAATTGAGAATGTGTTGATGGAGAGGGAGCGGGGGCACGGGAAGTCGCTTGTTGGTTTGGGCCACACGTTGGTTGTAAGGAGCGTAGCCGAGAGCGTTGATAAGTTGCTTCTAAGGCTTGTTCCTGAGCTGGTTGATTGTTTGCTTGTTGTCGTGAATGGGACGCTCGTGGGGTGCTTGTACGGTTGTGCGTCCTTAAAGACCTTTGGGCATGGGCTGGCGTCTCAAATTCAGGCGCTCGACTTGGTGGTTTACTGTCAGAGCAAAAGGTGGTGTACAGAACGCACACTTTCTTCTCCTTAGGCTGCTCCGCCTTGTACTGACACAAAGCTCCAGCCATGTGTTGCTTCATTTCCATCTTTGTGAAGCTACGCCAGCAGCGTAAGCAAAGGACAACACCAAGATGTTCCGGGTCTGCAAAATCTGCGTCCCTCCATTCATGCAGAGAACTGCATTTGCCGCACTTCCCTTTGGCCTTGATAACTGGGTCGTAGCGCCGACATCTCGTTAAATACCTGCGAGCCTTGGGATAATTTGGATCATTGCCTCGGATAAGACCGTGATGGTCGGCGGCATGGGTGATAATGTGGGATATTTCTTCCTTTCGGCCACGGCATGCACTCCTTTCAGGATATTGCTCAGGAGTGTATAACCAGAAAAAGCAGGTTTCGCAGGCGGCTGCAAAATCTTTCTCAGAAACTGAGGGAGGTTTGGGACTAAGCGCAGTTTCATCGCTGCGGATGGCCGTTGGACTAGGGGGATTGGGGACAGGAGAGGATTTGGTTTGACTTCGTCGTGGGGATCTCCCCGAGCTCCCATCAGACGGTGGTCGTGGGAGAGGACTTGTAGCCAGCTGAGGCGAGTTGGGTGTGCTCGAAGACATTAGTGATCGGCGCGACGAGCGAACCCTTTGCCCTATCCTGTGTCGTTTTCGCCGCGGGCGTGTACTGGTTGTCTCATCGTCTGTTGAACGGCTATTCTGACGTTTGGGCGGTTTCTTTGAAGGGGGAGCAGCATCCGTCTCAGGTCCGTTGGTCACTGGCCAGTGAACCTTGTGTCGTTTGGGCAGAGCGGCCTGTTCTTCCCCGACCCCACGTGTTTGAGGGCCCAACAGAGCAGTTGAGTTGGCCTGCCATCCTTCAGAGACATTTGTCTGCGGCGGCCTTCCCTCGTCGTGATAACGGAAATCACGGTATCTTGTTTTGCGGTCGGATGGAGCCGGCGACGGTTCATATGCCGGCAACGCAGGTCTGGATTCTCGCAAACGTTCTTCGATAGAGGATACGACGATAGATGCGGGGGGACTCCGGACGCGCAAAGCCGTTGTTGCAGAGACCTCGGTCGTCTGAACAGACGAAGGCTTGCCTTTGCTACTGAAAACATCGTCGACTTGGTCTAAGACCTCATTATTGAGGCGCTTGCGCAGGTATAGAGGCTGAGAGTTGATGATGGTGCCCTGAGATGGCCGAGAGCTGGGTACTTCGTGAAGCCATTGTAGCACGGAGAAGAATGCTTTACGTCGCTCCTCACGCCTCTGTTCTCTCAACTCCCAGGAGCTAGGAGTGGGATCATTCCAGCGATTGAAGTCAAGTTCGATATTGGTGAGGCTCGTGATGCTCTGGGTGCTGTTTCCTCCAGCAGTGTTTGTCGTCGGCATTGCGTCCATTGTCGGCCTGGCTGGGTGTGAGGCCTCTCTGATGACGTCGCGGCCTTATCGGAGGACCCTGAGTATCACCCCGCACCAGGTATAGGCGAGGATGGTTCCTTATTGAAAGAGCGTGGCAGCGAAGAGCGGTAGGAAGGTACAATAGAATATTGAAGCAAATAGAAGGATGATTTGGGAGGAGGGAAATGAGGCGCAGGTGAGTCCTAGGTTGATATGTCGTACATGGCCGTTGAGCGTCTTAGAAACCGTCCTGGGGGTACAACGTACCATGTCAGGCTCTGGTGTTAGCCGTCATGATTGGTGGTGGGAGCTGAAAAAGGCGTCTTCACTACCCCTGCCCGTTTCAACCCCCCAGTGAGACGCGTGTCTCGACTCCTTGACGTGGAGTGGAACATGGTGGGCGATGTTTGTCAGGTCGAAAGAGTTCATCGAGGTTGAAAGAGGGTTGAGCCTCAATTTGGGCGAAGTCATGAGGAGATTTGGAGGTTGAAGAAGGTCAAGTTTCAGATTGGTCGAGGATGGACAGTTGAAGCAACAACGCTGAATTGGCAGCAACGACTGGTTCGCCAATGGCTTATGTCATCAGTACCTGTCCGTCGACTTCCGGACCGTACCTACCTTACCTACCTTGCCCGGAGACATGCGGGACTTGATGGTAAATTCATTGAGCCTCGATTGATGGGTTATCCCTGTAGCTCTCATTGAACTCCATTGAACTTGAACTCGCGGGACGTCGTAGATAAAGAATAATGCCATGGAAACAATGACTTGAGGCTGAATGTGATACCTCCTGTACGCCTGTACGTACCAGCTTCTCCACTAAGGTAGCTTCTCCACTTTGGCTGGCAGTCGATCGGAAATCGATGTTAGCTCCTCTCCACCATGGGGAAGATCGTAAACACTAACACAAAATATTGGGGCTCTCCCCAGTCTTGTTGTTTGGACAAACCATCTACGTATGCGCAAATTAAATGATCTCAAGCCATCCGGTCCGAGACATGCCGGCTTTGTTTTAGTGCGTTTTAGTATCGGGCACGACCTATTTATCACCTAATGGATGGGGTGTCAACTGCTACGAAAATTAAAACCACCAGCCAAAAGCATATATATTTCTCCTGAGCTTGATGAAGCCTAGGGCACCTATGTTGACTGGAAGGTTCATGAGCTTTTCGACAGCCTGTTTTCTTGTCGTCCCGGACCAGAGCCATGTCTTCGTCATGTCAGATTACTAAAGACGTAAATATGTCGCTTCCTACTGTTAGTAATGCGTGTTGTTCAAGAGTGTTCAAGAATTCGAGGAACTGCACGTTGGCCACGCAATAATCATGCGATGCGGGAGGTGCTGAAAACGCCCCGTTTTTGAGGCGTAGCACCCGAATTCACATAGAAAAGAAATCGAAACCATGATCCTGGCGGCTGGAAAAATTAAACAGAAGCATCGCCAGGACTAATTATCCCCGCCCTTACCTGTAAGTATTCGTATTAGCATTCATAACCTCGGTTGTGGTTATGTAAATCCTCGATCTACGTTCGCCCAGAGCAGTTTTCAGTGGAATGTGCAGGAAAACGATGTGTCGAGATATTGGTTCGAGAGCGAATGTCTCGACGGCGTTTAGTGTTCTTTCGTCCGCGGAGGTAGAGTTTCGTCCGCGGAGGTAGAGTTTCGCCAGACACAACTCGTAATAAGTCGTCTCTAGGTCTGTTGGGACCGATGAATACGCTCTTTTGATGCCCAAGCGCCAGGAATCGATATTGGGCCGTGGAGGATATGTTTCGCGACTCGTTGAGACCAGTGTCATATGATTTCATTAGTGCAAGTGCATTTTATTAGGCTGTCGAGAGAGTTGTTGATAACGTAACGGCTGTGTTGAGATTTTAGAGGTGTGTGAGATGTCATGCGAGACCTAGGGGCTGATTGTGCGGCGAGCTTCGCCTCTCTCGACAGGATAAGCAGTGGATGTTAAGCAGAATACATCCAAGCCTTTCCATGGAGCGACGAGGCTCGTGACGAAGGACTTGATGAGGGTGCTGATCCTGACCGAATTGCCGTCAAGCCATGAACTTTTGATTCAAACCTTTGGTCAATGAGGCATTGTTATTTCAAGAATGATTACGGAACCGTCCAGGTATCAATGATTTAAGCTGGGAATTCTCAACTGGCTCGACCGACCTCGTCAGCCCCAACACCTGGCGATTGGGCCTACTTCCTTGTTCTCGAGACAAAGGGAAGGTAGTCGAAGTCTTTGGAGACAACAGCGGTTAAGAAGAGAAGGTGATCATGAAGGCTACTGTTGCGCAGACCACAAGTGTTGGTGTCCCTACCCCCTGGGTGTAAACCAATCCTTGATTTGTACATAGTAGCGCACCGTACCAAAGAGGCTACAAGGTCTGAATAAGTCCAAACCTGGTAATACTGGATAGTCGGACTTTTCACTGCCCCGTCGGTTGGTGCGATTGAAATGGTGGTAATGACTTTGGATTAGTGGACTCACTAACAACTGGTTTGGTTCCAACACCGAGGTTGCCTGCATCGCATGCTCCCTACTGGTTTGCTTTGTAGTCATAGCACTCGCAAACTATTGTACATGGCTCGTGATAACAACAGCTAGGTAGCTGCAGCATTCTCTTTGTTGAAGAGACAAGTGCCTCCCTCAGGACATGTCCAAGCGTAGTCTATAAGGCTGGAATGGATACTGAATGCTAGACACTGTTCCTAGAGATGACAGGCTACCAGATCTTCCGCCCAAATACCCATATATATGATAGCTTAGAGAACTAAATGAAATCCAATGCCGTTGGCCATCCGTCTGGTTCACGTGTAGAATCCTGACTATTTTCTTGTATGGGGTTTCATGGTACGGGATCCCTGGTCAGCTAATGAATTAATGCTGTCTTGACATTCACAATAGAACCGACTTGCTTGGCATTGCCATTCAATTTCTATAAAAACTTTCTTTATAACTCACATTTTCGTTCATCCATAAAACATAACCATTACCTTTGAACCCAAACACCTAAATGCATTTTCTTAAGAAACCCACTTGCGCGCGTTCAGGAACAGCTGGAACCAGGGTCCGAATTGTCCCCACTCGGCCAACTGGTCCTCAGGCTTCCACGAGCCTACATCGGCCATGATGGTACGCTCGGGATGAGGCATCATGGCCACGACGCGGCCGTCCTTGCTCTTCACACCAGCAATACCGTGAGGGCTGCCGTTGGGGTTGGAAGGATACTTTTCCGTAACGGAACCGTAGTTGTCGACATATCGGAGAGGAATGAGACCGGTCTTGTTAACGGACTCAAGGTCAGCGTTCGAGGAGAACTCGGCTCGGCCCTCGCCATGAGAGACAACAATAGGCAACGATGAGCCGTTCATGCCGTTGAAGAATACAGAGTTCTCCGACTTGTCGTCGATGGTGACCATTGAGAATCGGCCCTCAAATTGTGAGCTGGCGTTTTCAACTGTGCAAAGTTAGCCCTAGTCGCCATTGGTGAGAGGGAGTGAACATACCAAACGTAGGCCAGTGCTCGGCTCCGGGAATCAATTCCTTGACTGTACGGTATTAGCTTGATTCTGTTAACTGGCATATAGACATACGTCGCGTCAGCATCTGACAGCCATTGCAGACACCAAATGAGAAGGTGTCGGGCCGCTTGAAGAAAGTCTCAAAGGTCTTGCGAGCACCGTCGTGCATCAGGATGGACTGAGCCCATCCGTTACCGGCACCAAGGACGTCACTACGCATGTTAGCATCATTTTCAGGTTGGGAGGGACGTGAGCTACAGCCGCAAGGCATAAAAACTACTCTACTCACCCATAAGAGAATCCACCGCAAGCAGCGAGACCTCGGAATCCGTCCAATGAGAATCCGTCCAGGATATCAGTCATGTGGACATCAACAGCGTCAAAGCCAGCAGCTCGGAAGGCAAAGGCCATCTCAGCATAGCCGTTGACACCCTGCTCTCGAAGAATGGCAACTGCAAAATGTTAATGCTGAATTCGTAAAAACCAAGGGGATCTTACCTCGGGGCTTGAAGACCAGACTCTTCAGGCTTGTGAGAGCTGGAAGGCTGACATCGGCGGGATCAAACTTGAGCTTGTAGTGCAGACCAGGGTCCCTGGAGTCGTGAATGGCATCAAACTCGGATTGCGCGCAGGTAGGATTGTCTCGCAACTTCTGCATCTCGTAAGAAGTGCTAGACCACCACTGCTGGATCTTGGCACGCTCCAGATCGATAATCGCCTTGGACCTGTACTTGACAAGGAGAGACTGCTTGGAGGTAGGTCGAACGTAGCCAATGGTCTTAATCAAACCATGAGGGGGTCCGCAGGTGGCAAAGCACCTCTTGAACTTAGTCTCGTCACCTCGGCGGATCTGGAATACAGCACCCAACTCTTCATTGAACAGAGTATCGAGCACCTTGTCCTCGGACTCAATAAGGCCATCAAGAGAAATGTCAGCACCGCATCGACCGGCGAACATCATCTCGGCAACAGTGGCGAGCAAACCACCGTCAGATCGGTCATGGTAGGCAAGAACAACATCCTCCTATACGAAGTTAGCAGTTGAAGAGCATGAGACATCGAGGCAATTTGCCACGATCAGACAGCACGTACCTGGTGAAGCTGCCACAAGGCGTCGAAAAAGTCGCGAATGATCTGAACATCGCGGACATCGGGGGCCTCGTTTCCGATCTGGCCAAGGGTTTGCGCAAGAGCAGAGCCACCCATAGCACGGAAGCCCTGAGCAAGGTCAACAAAGACAAGGACAGACTCGCCAACCTCCTCTACTCGGCGAAGCTGGGGAGTCCAAGTGCTACGGACATCCTCCACCAGACTGAAGGCGGAAATGACCAAAGACACCGGAGCGGTTACAGTCTTGGACTCGGATGTCTCCTTATCCTTCCAAGAAGCCTTCATGGACAGAGAGTCCTTGCCAACCGGGATAGAGATGCCTAGCTCAGGACAAAGCTCCATACCGATAGCCTGGACGGCATCGTAGAGGGCGGCACCTTCGCCAGGGTGACCAACAGCGGCCATCCAGTTGGCGGAGAGCTTGACACGCTTGAGATCGCCGTTGACAGGACCAGGCTTGATATCGGCGGCACCGAGGTTCATCAGACTTTCGACAACAGCCATGCGAGCTGAGGCAGCGGCCGAGATGAGTGCGAGAGTCGGCTTCTCACCCATGGCCATAGCTTCTCCACGTCGCTTCTTGTCATCCAGGCTAAAACTTGTAAGAGTGACAGCGACATCTGCAACAGGAGTCTGCCAAGGACCGACGAGCTGGTCTCGCACAGACAGCCCACCAACGGTTCGGTCACCGATAGTGATGAGGAAGTTCTTGGAACCAACAGAGGGAAGGTTAAAGACCAATTCAGTGGCCTTGGTGACCATCTCACTCACGTCAGAGCTGCCACACTGCTCTGTGAGACTCTTGACAGCATCAAACGGACGGAGGTTCTTCTGAACTCGCTGAACGTCCTTGGAAATTCGCCGCCCAGGAGGAAACAGAACGTCCATAGGAAGGTTGATGGGGTCGATAGAGGGTTGGACCGTTGGCTCGCGGTCCGTCAAGACAAGCTTGGTGACGCCGTTCTCATCCCTGGTAGCGGCAGATCCAACAACGGAAAAGCCACATCGTTCTCGTCGGCAGATGCTCGTGAATCGGTTGAGACCTTCTCTGTTGACGAGAAGCACATATCGCTCCTGCGCCTCATTGCACCAGATTTGGAGAGGAGACATGGAGTTGTCAGCACTCTCGACCTGTCGAAGCTCGAACTTGCCTCCGAAACCGGCGTCCTTGACAAGCTCAGGGAGAGCGTTGGAGAGGCCACCGGCACCAACGTCATGAATGAAGGCAATCGGGCTCTCAGGTCCAAGGGCAACACAGGTGTTGATGACCATCTGAGCACGTCGTTCCATTTCGGGGTTTCCACGCTGCACGCTGTCAAAATCGAGGTCCGCGGTGGCCTCGTTACCGGTATTGGACGAGGCAGCACCACCACCGAGACCAATCAGCATGGCAGGGCCACCAAGCACAATGACATGAGCACCCTCTTCGACGTGACTCTCCTCCTTGAGAGCGTGCTGGGGACGGACACTTCCAATACCACCAGCAATCATGATGGGCTTGTGGTACCCCCTGAATTCAGGAGCTTCAGACTCAGCTTCGTTTGTAAGCAGAGTCCTGAAAGTGCCAGTCAGGGCAGGACGTCCGAACTCATTGTTGAACCGAGCAGAACCAATAGGAGCCTCCAGCATAATGTCGAGACTGGAAGCATAGTGAGAGGGTCGTCCGATGTCGACCTCCCAAGGCCTCTTGCTGCCAGGAATCAAAAGATCAGATACCCAGAAACCGCAAAGACCAGCCTTAGGGGAGGAGCCTCGTCCGACAGCACCCTCATCACGAATCTCACCACCACTGCCGGTTGCAGCACCGGGGAAAGGAGAAATAGCAGTGGGGTGGTTGTGAGTTTCAACCTTAATCAAAGGTTGAACAATCTCTCGGGTAAGCTTCCAGCTTCCCGTTGAGTAGTCTGGAGCCCAGTAGTTGCCCTCATCACCAGACATACTACATAAAGTTAGCAATGTGCATCGAACCCGATAGAAAAGTCCAAAAGACTTCACTGTCCAGGACACAGGAAACATACACAGCCGCGTTGTCAGAGTAGGCGCTGATTACATATTCAGGATTCAACTTGTGGGTGTTCTTGATCATGCCAAACAAGCTATTTTCCTGGCTGACACCATCGATGGTCCAAGAGGCGTTGAAGACATGGTGTCTGCAGTGCTCAGAGTTGACCTGAGCAAACATGAACAGTTCAACGTCGTTCTACTCAAATCAGTATTTGGTTTTCACAGCCAGACTTGTGAGTCATACGGGAGATCGACCGAGAGTAGTGTACTGCTTCACCAAGTACTCCATGTTTGGTTGGTCAAGACCAAGCCCAACCTTCTTATTATGGTCCTGAAGAGCAGCCAATGGACCTCGTTCATCGGAAAAGATGTCGACAACGACAAGCGGGTTTCGGGTGCCATGAGCAAACATGGTATCAAGGACCGGGGGCGAAAGGCTGAAAAGCTCGGTCATGCGATCATGAATGACATCTCGAAATACGAAATCCTGCTCTCCCTTATATGCGTCTTCGAATTCGATGCGAACGACTCGGCCTCGCTCAATACGGTTGACGGTTTTGAGGTCGCAAACGAGGGCAATGCTGGTAGCCTTGGAGCTCCATGGCGAAATATTTCGAGGGCTAACGTAGATATCAATGAACTTATCGCCGTTTTCGGTCGCGGGAGCGGTCGCGGGTTGTTCAATGGCCTCGAGAATCTTCTTGATGCTGCCAAGGACAGCGGCATCTTCGGTCTCGAGATCGACGTAGTATTGCCACGAGCCCGTGAGCTTGGCGACCTTGACGGGACTCTGATCGTTGATGCGCTGCACGAGCTTCTGAATTTCAGAAGCCGTGTAGCACGACTCGCCGACCAGCACGTGATACATGGTGAATGAAGTTGCTGTTTGCAAAGCAGGATACGCTTTGACGTTGAACGCCGACGTCCTGTAGCGGGGAGAAAAAAAAGATGGCGGGGTCCTCAGGTCGAATTAAGGTGGGATGTCCGGATACGGGACAATGTTCCTCCGCATCACAGTACCTACCTACTCTAACGGTTAAATCACTCTAGTTCCCATTAATTCCTGTCTCTTTATCCTTGATTATCGCTATAGAATCTAATAGATCGCTTGACATGTAGTTGTGTTGAGGCAAGTGAGGTCACATCTTTTCAAGCAATTGATTATCTTATCTCCGATCACGCACGTGCCATCGCGGGGAGAATCGCCAAAGGGCTGGGTTGTAACCAAAAAAAAAGACACGCCACAGTTGGGTTGGGTGTTAGGAGAGTGTCTACTGAAATAAAGCATGTATCCTATGAAGAGTCTTAGATTGAGGCCATGCTAATGATTATATTGATATCTTCCAATCCCGCCAGTCAGTGGGTCAAGCGATGAGTCTTATGAGTTGTGACTCGGTGGAGAAGCTTTCTTCATGCCGAAGTTCTTGCAGAGATACGCAGCCCTACAGTATGGGGCATCATCGTGATTTTTTCGGATATCGGCAAGCAGAACTGACGAAACGTTGACATCGGCGAGCCCAAGGGAGACAACTGGGATTGAAGCGTCATGAAAAACTCATGGTATAGCAGGTTAGTTGCAATGTCGTATATGTGACTTGAATACTGCGGTTGGGCTTGAGGTGGCTGTCGAGGTGCTGCTGAGAGCACCTCGTGAGCCTGTTGGTTACAAGATGAAATTCTAGCCGACAAACCAAAATCATGTGTAACGCGTCCGTCGAGGTCAAACTCCGAGGTTTGGTGGATCACGAGCAGCGTTGACGGCCGACCTGGGAGAAACCCGGGCTTTCTGACAAACCGGGTCGGGTTAAGGCTTCACCACACAACATCGGGTCAAGGGGAACCTATTTAGCGGAGCGAAAATCCCTGTTAGGTAACATGTTCATTCCCCAGACAGAGATGCTCCGCAAGAGTAGGATAAGTAACGTGACTCCCCAGAGTCAGGAGGTTGAGGGCGAAGGCGAGAGGTTAGAGGCGATACAGGTCAGAAGGGGCTGTGGGTTTCCATGAGGCCACTCTGGGATCTGAGATCCGCGTTCCAGCTGACCGTGTGCTATGGAGTACCTACATCATGTGACATTCAAGAGTCGTTTCGAGCGTGCCGAGCCAGGTATCGAAACCGGTAAAGAAATGAGCGGTAAAAGGCGCAAGGGGTGGCTGTTCGCGGAGGCAGGATTAGCCAATTCTCCCGCTGTCGCATGGCTTGAGAAGCAGCGTCGTGGCGTTCAAGGGCCGTCGGTTTAAATCCGCTCGTGTCATCTTCGTCTTAGCTTACATGTGTCTTGATAGCCATGGAAGCAAAAGTACGCATGAACCTGCCCAGACGGAGAGATACGCATGCTTGTCTCTTCAGGCGGGGGTTGGCAAGGGCGCAATCAACATGTGCCAATAACTTTAGGGCGCGAACGACTTGACATGGTATTAAAAAAAAAACCTTGAATCAATCACCATCTCAGTCGTAATCGGCCATGACGGAGACGCAACACCGTCTTGTCTAGACCTGGCTAGCCTGGCACCCTGGGAGGCTAATGCAAGGATTGCTGGACCTTGCTGAGCCGCGGGACTAGCGCTGCGTGGAAAGATGGAAGCTGGAATGGAACGGCTGCAGAAGAGATGGCCCATATGGGGCTCCTGAGAGTATTCTTCGGTTGGCGGCTCGGCTCCAAGCGGTGATATGGTGACGGTGGTGGTGGCTGTTACCGCAGAATTTTGTCCTAGATGGTGGGCAACAGTGACAACGATGATGCGGCGGCGTTGTTCTGGCACGTTGCAAATATTTCTCTGCAATCAATCCCCCCCAGAACTGTCAAATCGCACGCTTGTTTTCAGGGTAAGCGGTGAGATAGACAGCTGCAGTGAATCTTAATGGATCCTAGCTATCATCGAGGTCCAGAGCATTGGGCTACGGAGACTCACCGTGCTTGCTGAAGACCTTCGCTGAAGCAATGGGCCCCTGGAGCTAGAGCTCTAAAGGCTTGGCAATGGAGAACCTGGCTCAATCCTGCCCAAGCCTGCTTGAGCCATGACAGATTGGTCTGTGTCATGACCCTTCGACAGCATGTTTTTTCCATCATTTGCCGTAATTGTTAATGCTACTAATCGGCGTCCCTTACGTACAAGACTGAATGCCTGTGTGTGTGCCTGACTTTTTGGTTGGTTGGGGTTGCATGGGGGGACAGTGTGGCTGCAGACTTCTCCAAATATCAAAAGTGAAAAAATTGACATGCCGACATGACTCCCTGTCGCCACTAAACGGGACAATGCCGTTCGTTTACTGTAATGGCGTAAGAAGATGTCTTTGAAAGACTTGTTGATGAAGGGCGCGGCACCAGAGTCAAGGTCCAACACAGAGTTGTACTGCGTAAACTCTGAAATGTATCTTTGAGCACCATCAGCATGGGTCCCAGCGTTGTCCATCTGGATCATGGAGATAACAAACAGAAGAATCATTGGCTGTAAGTGTTCGCTTGCTGATTCCTTCTCCGCTGTACTAGAAAGTGGAGTCTCCTCTACCCGTTGAAAGCCGTGCATCCGACTCATCTTGACGGCGCTTTTCACCTGAACACCATCGTCGAATCGTGTTGGAGTAGTCTTGAGGATGACCCGAAACCCACACCTGGGACGGCTTTTGTCGGCCCTTCTCCAACGGCCCCAGTCGCTTGCTGAGATGGCGCTTCTCCAAGACTCCAACATCTAGCGGCTTTCCCGGGGAGACAGGACCGCTGAAGCCGCTAGATGAGGTTGTCAGCACGTGAAGCGTTTTCGATGGCGGACGGTCCACGCGATAGCAAGTCTTTCTAGTCTCGCATGTCTAGATTCTTGGCGATTACTTAGTCTGAACAGACTACTCGCAGTTCAACAAGGCCTACGCAAGTGCTATCAACAGTGTCATTGACACCCAGGCTCGAACGCAATCCTTCCCCATCGCAGTCTCCACACTCCGGGGTCGTCTCCAACTATACTCGCCTCGGACATGGGTGTCTCGACCACCCGTATCAACGACACTACTCGGTAGTCGTTGACCAATCCTGGTGTGACTACACCTCCCATGTCATATCTTGATATGGGATACAGTGATGGATGGTGTTACTGCTCCCACGGACGGGATTAGGGCCGGGCGGAATGTCTGTCTACCCACACAACAACTGTACTTCCCCCGCCTTTACCCCAACCCGGAGAAGAAATTTCGGGCTTCCCCCTTGCCGGCGACCCTCTCTGACTGACTCCATAGCCCCGCGCCATCCCGGTCCCTCACGGCGAGACCTTTAACCTTAATCCGGGGATAAATATCATCCTCTTCCCCGCCTGCGAGCATTGGTTTGTCCTTGACTCCTGTCATTAAGACACAGCAACTGTTTCTCCCTTCACAGTCCCCTTGAAGGCTGACTTATATACGACACATCACATACAACATGGCTGAGAAGGAGTACGTCGAGGGTGTCAATGGCTTCGACCTCAACCAAGAGGCCAGCGACCAAGGCGAGAATGTCGAGTACAACCTTGCCGACTCGCATGACCAGCTTGAGCGAGGTCTCAAGAGTCGACACATTCAGTTCCTGGCTCTCGGTAAGTTAGAGAGCATTGTCAAAATCCAGTGCAACTTGCTAACGTCCCTAGGTGGTGCCATCGGGACTGGCCTCTTTATCGGTTCTGGTTCTATCCTCGCCCGCTGTGGTCCTGCCCCATTATTCATGGCGTATTTGTCTATGATGCTGATGGTGTGGATCATCATGAATATTCTTGGAGAGATGGTTACCTACCTGCCCATGCGCGGTATTACTGTCCCCTACTTTGTTGGTCGCTTCGTCGATCCCAGTCTCGCCTTTGCTGCCGGTTGGAACTACTGGTACGCCTACACTATGCTTGTTGGTGCCGAAGCAGTGGCAGCTGGCTTGATTATTGACTATTGGGGTGCTAATGTCAATATTGGAGTGTGGATCGCCGTCGTTCTCGTCATCATGCTCCTCCTAAACATTATTGCCGTCAGCTTCTTTGGTGAGGCCGAGTTCTGGTTTGCCAGCATCAAGCTTATTACCATCTGTGGTCTAATTATTGTCGGCATTGTCATCTTCTTTGGTGGTGGTCCCAACCAGAATCATGTGCGCGGCTTCGCCTACTGGAAGAATCCCGGAGCCTTCAAGGAGTTCGGCGCAAAGGGCTCTACTGGCCACTTCCTCGCCTACTGGAGCGCTTTTATCAGCGCTGGTTTTGCTTTCATCACATCTCCTGAGCTTATAGCAATTTCAGCAGGTGAAACAGTGGCTCCCCGACGCAACATTCCCAAGGCTGCTCGCCGATTTGTGTGGCGTCTGGCCATCTTCTACGGTATCTCGTCCCTCCTCATCGGTATTCTGGTCCCCTCCGACAATAAGAACCTTCTGGGTGCCAGCAATGCCAGTACTTCTCCTTTCGTCATTGGCATCCAGCATGTTGGAATTCCTGTCCTCAACCACATCATCAACGCCGCTGTCCTCACCTCGGCTTGGTCTGCCGGCAACTCATTCCTCTACTCTGGTAGCCGTATCCTCTACTCGATGGCTCTCAACAATCAGGCTCCCAAATGGTTCCGCCGAACCAACAAACGAGGTGTTCCTTGGGTCGCTGTCCTCTTCACCTGGTCCTTTGGTCTCCTCGCCTTTCTCAACGTCTCTAACTCTGGTGCCACCGTCTTCAACTGGTTCGTTAACATCTCTACCATCTCCGGCTTCATCGCCTGGATCGTTGTCATGATTACCTACCTCCGCTTTCGCAAGGCCCTCATCTTCAACAAAATGCTCGACGTTCTCCCCTATAGGACTCCTCTCCAGCCCTACGCCACCTGGTTCGTGTTGTTGATTATCACCCTCCTCACTCTTACCAACGGCTTCGCCACCTTCTTGAAGGGCAACTGGAACGTGAAAAACTTCATCGCCGCCTACATCACTCTTCCTATCTTCCTTGTCCTCTACCTCGGTCATAAGCTTTGCTTCCGCACCCCTCTTTGCATCGCGGTTCAGAACATTGATGTCGTTACTGGAAAGAAGGAGATGGATGAGCTCGCGGCTCAGGACGTTCCCCCCGTTCCCAAGAACCTGCTCGAGAAGGTTTGGTTCTGGCTTGCTTAAGAAGCGTCTTATTGCTGGGATATAATAAATACATAGAAGGATGGAGAGTATCGATTTTATGTCCTCAAATTGTACATAAGGAATAAATATTTTTGACTTCCAAATCACGGCCCCTTGCATATGATTTGGTGTTTTCTTTTAGACAGTAGCTGGTCAGTGAAGCTGTCATAAGTAAGTTACGACAGCAACTGCTACGCAGAGAATGACTGGATAGAAAAATGCAGATTCTCGTATCCCAGCTGCGTTTAGTCAACCCAAGGACAACCGCTTACTTGGACTTAACACACGGTAGAATTGCCTAATACCGCGGATACCTAGTCGGAGTAATAACATCTCCAAAGCGCTCAACCAAACCATACTTGAGTAGGTAATAAATTAAACGGCATGGAACGGTCCCGAAGATGTCCCAAGGTAGTCAAGAAGTTGAGTTCCCGAGATTTGATCAAATCTCAGTCACGTCGTTTCTGCGGCTATAACAACATAGCGCAGCATCACTTGTTGTGCGTTTCAAAGGCTAGAATATTAGCATCGCTCATATCTACCATAAAGGGCATGCGGATCCTCGTTCTGTCTCATTTATAGTTAGAGGCACAGCGACCGAGTTGTCTGTCGACCTGTGGTATCACAACTCAATGAAATTATAGCTCTTTGGCATAATTGCAACGGATCTCATGATAGATTAAATGCATTCATCTCTTAGTAAATGGCAGAGTAAGCACATCAAAACCGGACGAGAAGGCACTGCTTGCGGTAATAACTCTAAGACATTTAACATACCGGGCTTCGTACCACATGACTGGGCGAAGATTAGGAGCCTATTGTGCGAGAACATCGCATATCGGAAGATATAACATGGAAATTAGCATAATATGAATTTATATGCCCTCACAAGACATATTCACTTTGACTACCGTATCTACTCGAATAGTTCGGGTCTTGGCACTCCGCTTTTATTTAGACATTACGCCTTTAGCTCAATCATAAGTGAAGATCAAGCCATCATACAACGGCACAGGCTGTATAATTACCTAGAGTAGCTTGGTTTAGGCTTCGCCAAGAACCCGAATTTTTCGAGTAGATACGGTACACGCCTCTGAGTCTTCTCAACATGTAGTGTTTCGTCTCGGTCTGTTCTGTTTTTCCAGCACCTTGTTTGCGTATTCAGTCAACCTCTTATCTGCATGCTGGAAATGGCCATCGATGCGGTAGCATAACTACTGGCTATCTTTTGCTCTGGAGTAATACTTCAAAAAAGGACGTGTTCTTGCCGGGTTCCACATATGTTTCAACTATTTCTGAGACATATGTTGCATCTCGTCTTGCTTCCTGTTATTTACCCTAGACGTGGCAACGGCCAGCATGTTACATATCTAAAGAAGCGAAGACGAGTGATAAAAGGAGGCGTGTAAGCCCATGTCCATAATGATTCGACCGCTGTGATCAAATAATGGTGATTAAGTCCCAACGAGTTCTTTTTGTCGCTTAATTGATTCAGTTGATGCAACAGTAAATTCTACAAATTCGAGAACCATGCCATGCGTCCTTCCTCAACCTCGGCAAGCTCAACCTTTAGTGAGCGCTAAGCATTGTTTTTAGAAAGTGTTTGTGACAGATTGTCCAAAAGTACTATATATATAATAATGATGCGTCTTGTTGCAAGCAAAAGGCGCAGTGGCAGAGTGGTCTAATGCGATAGACTAGAAATCTATTCTCCTCGGAGGCGTCTGTTCGAATCAGGCCTGCGTCGGCTTACCTTTTGCCCTTTTTCTTAAATTAGCGCTTTCCTACCATCAAGCATGATTAAAGACATGTTGTGCCTGACTGTTGCTTTTCTTCTATCACAAGGACTGCAAGAGGACTATAAAGAGATTTATAACTAAGGCACGTGTAGGTTGCCTCGCTCAAACCTATTTCTTAACATTTAACCTACTTTGTAATAGGCAAAAGTGTAAGGTGCCCTACATCAGGTACTAAGGCAATTAGCTCAAACATGTTATTTAACACAAACTTACACTGCTCTACTTAGTAGATAAACAGATGTCATATTAATATGTAGCTAATTCTTACACTAACAACTAGTGTCTGGAAATCTAGACTCTTTAAAGTTATTATAAATGTTGTGTAAATTACCAATTGTCAAGTATTTTCCCTGTTTATCTAGAAGCGGGGAGGTCGCTTTACCCTACAGCTCCCTAACAGCTGTTAATATATATATACCACATATAATTTACTTAGAAACTCCTTAGCTCGAGGCTCTAGTATTACAATATTATATTAAAGAGCCGCTAATCCTATTATTTCTTTCTACACATTACTATTATAACCCTAGCGCCTATATTACATATACCCTACTATTATAACCTTAGCGTCTATATCAC
>JAAVUK010000249.1:0-37818 GCA_014899095.1 Fusarium buxicola
TGCGCTATGCATAGCGCACTTTTGGAGGTTGCATTCTGCTGCAGGTACCAGCTGTAGTACGGCACCGCCGTTCACGGTCCAAAGTCCTCAAACTTGGCCAACGCCAGCGATTTGTGCACTGCTCGGCTGTTCTAAATAGAGACAGCGCCCACTCCTTATTCGGAATTGACTGTCTGACAGATGACGGCTGACTGCTTTTGCCTCAGGCTGAGCGGCGGAATGGCTGTCGTACGAGCAGTCGACGTATATGGGTGTGGGTAGAGGTTGGTGGAGCGAATCAGAGGTGTCGCTCTATCAAATAGCTTCTTTCTGAGCGCCGAGCCAAAAGTAATAAACGGCGATGAAGCACCTGAGCCTCATCCTCTGTTTCCATCAATTGATGAGTTTGAGGGTGATCGACAAAGCAGCAGGGTCCATACGTATTCACAAAAGGACGAGCAAGCCCCTAGGAGCCTTGCAAGGAACCAGGATCACCGGAGCTCCTGAGGTGGGATCCACCAGATCCTCCGCGGTTCCATTTGTTCCCCGGAAGGCTTGCAGCTGCTTGCCCCATCTGTACAGCCGTGGGAGCTATCCCAGCGGAATCGCATCTTGAATCGCTGGAGCTTAGTTGATGGAAGTTGAAGATGCTGGAACTGCTGGTACATGGCTCCGGCTCCGACGCCGCAAACAGCATTAGCACAGTGCAAGTTTTGAGTTGCACAAAGCTGCCCTGGATAAGGCTCTCCTACGTACGTAGTAGAAAGAGACCTTCTTGAGTGGGTAGTGTCCCGTTGTCCCGGGGCCGGACAATGTGTCTCGTCCCACGGGTGTCTGGTTGACGAAATCGTACCAAGGTACCAAGGGTCCTTGGGAACTGGGGGAGCCGACCGACCACAAGGTTACTGGCCAAGCATACCAGAGGGTTTGGAGGAAGTCGATTCGAAGCCCTGGAGCATGCCTGGGGGAGGTGCGGTGCCCACCCGAGGTCTGGTGTTTATTTCACTTCATTCCAGCTGTCCGGGTGAAGGTCATGGTGACCACGGGAGGATAAGACCCTCACTGCCAGGGCTTTTGTTCAACCACAATGGACTGTGGGCAAAGCCAATGATTGATCCGGCGATGGCTGCAACCCCGTATCGCACCGAGCAGATACTACCTGTCGGCCCTGTCGTGTCGTCCCTTTCTTGGGTTGAACCGCGTCGAGTAAGTGAACCAGCGAGGATTGATTTGAGTGGAGGATGGTGGAGTCGACCAGGCCCAGAGCCCTCAGGTCGGAAAACAGCCCACGGCTTTGGCAGAGCAGCCAAGGATGAGGTACCTCTCGGACAAGCTTCTGTGCAGCGAAGCGAAGGGTCACTTTGACTCAGCAAGTAGCGCGTACTTTTTGGGCTGGACTGGGCTCGTCTTGGCCCAAGCTATTAGCTGCTAGTCAAGGTCCTAGGTACACACGTAAACAGGCAGCTGGTGCTTCTCGTGAATAAGTAGAGGAACATTCTGTCGCATCGTTAGCATCCTGGATTGACCAAATCCAACACTGTGTCGTGCTGAAAAGGGGGCTGTGATGTCCAAGGCCATAGACTTCCGGTGTTGGTTCTTGGTCAGCTCCGACAAGCTTCAAGATTCAAATTTGGCGGGAGATCACCTCAGTGCCTCTAGTGGATGCCCTCTAGCCAGCGGATGCATCCAGTGGCCGTGCCCACTGCAATCTGGGTTGCAATCTGGTTTGTGGTGGTGCGCCTTCAGTCCTCCATCCAGCTCGGGCTAGGTCACTCCGCTCTAGGGCGAGGCTCTAGCCATGTTCGCTACCCGGAACGGCCTGGGTCGGCCCCTCAATGGGTGAGGTGAGCTTCTGTGGAAGCTTGGGTGGGCTTTGTTGACAATGCCTAGGACGAGGTCAGGGGCTGGGCTACCTTGAACTGTTGATGCAGTATTGAAGGTAGTAAGTAGCGTTAAGGAGGGAAATGGCTTTGTAACCACAGGCGCCCGTGACTTGAACTGAGGCATCACAAGTGGAAGGTCTTCTCCGATGAAGGAGGGCATTATGCGTTTATTTAGAGTTGACAGTTGAGACAATCAAGCGTAGGTGGTGATGACGATGATGATGGCCCACGATCGGTATATGAAGATGATGGTTTTTGAGTGGATGGATTGGATGGATGGATGGATGGAAGCCCGGATGAAGTGGACGGAAAAGGGTCGGGGGGGATGGCGACGGCCGCAGGGTTCTAGTTGCGGGTGCATGCGCCTCCCAGAGCCCGCTGTAAATTGACGGCGGGGCTTGTTCGAGAATACTGGAAAGGTACGTTAATTTTGCAGATTAATTTGTGAGAGCTCATGGACTTATCTATCTCAGCAGCTCGCAGGTGTCCGAGGCCAAGCAGTTCCCGATACTGCTCACAACACTGTTCTTCTGAGGCATCCCCATAGATCTATAGATGTCATACGGATGATTTCGAGCTGTAGATATTTGGATGATGGTGGTCATGTCCTAGGTCCCGTCCTCCAGCTCAGGCATTGTGCTGCGACTGGCTCGTCCGCGCCCGCGCCCACTCTCCCACACTCACCCACTCAACGTACACACCCCCTGTAGCTTGCATTCCCTCCCCCCCCTAAAGGGCCCTTTCCACTAGCAGTCCTACTCTCTCCTCGCTCCCTCTCCCTCTCCGGCCTCTCCCTCTCCACTCGCACTGCAGTTTGTCCATTTCCATCCATCCATCCACCGACCTCAGCCGGCCGAGCCTCTGTTTCCGCCCATCGTCAATTTCTCCTCTCGATCGCCGCTCCTTTCTGCTCTCCTTGAGCCCGACTTGGACCAGAGCATCGTTGTGTTCCCCTTCGGCCTCGTCCTCGTCCTCGTCTTCGACCTCGACACCGCCTGCTCGTCGTCTCCTCCCTCCCGCGTCCACCACAGTTAGATCACGATGAATTCTCAAGGTCCTAACGATGTGTCGCCCGAGGCCATGCAGTCGCGAATCCAGCAGGCCCGCCGTGAAGCTGAGACTCTGAAGGACCGAATTAAGAGGAAGAAGGATGACCTCGCCGACACAACCCGTATGTGCCTCTCGCTTGCCCCGTCTTGTCGTGTGTTGTCACCTGTTGTATCAACAACAGCGACAACAACAATCGCGAGAGCTGTCAAACAGTGCTCTCCAATCATTTGCAAATGCATCCCGACATGGACTTGTCTTTACCAGAGAAATCAATGCTGACTCGCTCCTTCCAATCTTCCAGTTCGCGCCGTCGCGCAACAAGCCCACGAGCCTATCCCCAAGAACCAGCTCATGAAGGCTAAGCGCACGCTCAAGGGTCACTTGGCTAAGATCTATGCTATGCACTGGTCTACCGACCGAAGACACCTCGTCTCTGCCTCTCAGGATGGCAAGCTCATCATCTGGGACGCCTACACCACAAACAAGGTCCATGCCATTCCCCTCCGCTCCTCCTGGGTCATGACCTGCGCCTACGCCCCCAGTGGCAACTTTGTAGCTTGTGGTGGTCTCGACAACATCTGCTCCATTTACAATCTTAATCAGCAACGCGATGGTCCTACGCGCGTCGCCCGCGAGCTCTCCGGCCACGCCGGCTACCTGTCCTGTTGCCGCTTCATCAACGACCGCAGCATCCTCACTTCCTCAGGTGATATGACTTGCATGAAGTGGGATATCGAGACGGGCCAGAAGGTTACCGAGTTTGCCGACCATCTCGGAGACGTCATGAGCATCAGCCTCAACCCGACCAACCAAAACACCTTTATCTCGGGTGCTTGCGACGCCTTCGCCAAGCTCTGGGACATCCGTGCTGGCAAGGCCGTCCAGACCTTTGCCGGTCACGAGTCCGACATCAATGCCATCCAGTTTTTCCCTGACGGCCACTCCTTCGTGACTGGCTCTGACGATGCTACTTGCCGTCTCTTCGATATTCGCGCGGATCGTGAACTCAACCTCTACGGGGTAAGTGTGGGTCTCCGCAAATTGCCATTGAGCTCACGCTAACGCAATTGGTAGTCCGAGTCCATTCTCTGTGGCATCACCTCCGTCGCTACGTCCGTATCGGGACGACTGCTCTTCGCCGGTTATGATGACTTTGAGTGCAAGGTGAGCATTGTTTGGTTTGCCCGTGACGTTACTGTTCCGAGCAACCCACTCTCTAAGCTGGTTCGTGCACCATGCTAACCAGGCATCTAGGTCTGGGATATTACTCGAGGTGAAAAGGTCGGATCTCTTGTCGGTCACGAGAACCGGGTCAGCTGCTTGGGTGTGAGCAACGACGGCACAAGCTTGTGCACGGGCTCATGGGACTCTCTGGTGAGTAATATGTCGAACCTCGAGCAGCAGTATTTGCGCTGCCTTGCTTGCGCGCCGAGTGTCGGAGGGAGTTCGTGCAATAGAATTCCAGCTAACATCTTATCCAGCTCAAAATCTGGGCCTACTAAACGTTGTTTGCGACCACGATGGATCTTTTGTTATCTGGATATCCAAATTCCAGTACGCGCCGCGGCCTCTATACTATCTGCGTTCAAACGATTATATTGCCCACCGATCTCGAACATCAATGACGCCCACCTTGGCCGCGACTATTGGCGCACGCAGGACGACGTGACGAACCGCACTTTATATCTCACACATACCCCCCACAGACGACTTTTCCCAGCCGAATGCAAGAACTGGAGTGGGCTGTTTTCCCGTGGTGGACTCGGGGAAGAAAATACACTGGCTGATGCGATACCTCCTTTTCATTTTTCTCGTTGTTTTCCTCATCATTTCTTGTCTCCATCGCACCTGCAAAATCCTCTGCACCATAGTTTCCCCTTTTCTGACACAACTTAGGCTGTTGGTAATGGGTGGTTGTATTACTGGATGGGTTTCTTCTGTGTTATTGAGTTGCCCTCTGTATGCGTCTCGACTCTCCGCGACACACATCTTTCGGTTCCGGCCGTTTCTACTATAAAGCGATAATTCAAAGAGCCGAGGTCTGGAAAGTTGTGGGAGGACGATTTTCATACAAGGGGAATCCATGGGAGTTGACGGCTATACCGAGCAAAATTTCAGACCTCGAGATAATACACCATGATGTTTCAAAACTTGCGCGCACTTTTCCGCTCGCCCTATTGTTCTCAATCCATTCGGGTACATCCACGAGTTCTGAACTCGCCTCGCCCTCCCTGGACGCATTCAACTGGGGGCACGGGCTTACTGCCAGAGTTGCTGGGAAGACGATAATTCGCCAGCTGAGAGTTAACTCTGAGCTGATGGGAAGATCCCGCCTTGGGATGGATTCGGGGGATTTGGAAGGTTGTGCCTGGGAGGTCAAGGGCGTTCTCTGGCGTAGTCGCTGATGGTTTTCACGTCGGTGTCGCGTATTCCCCTGTCACTGTTTCTTGATTTAGTTATTGCGTTGTATTTTCCACCTTATGATTTTACGTCCTTGCTGATAGGACGCATGGGAGGCGAGGTGGAATGGACGCGTTATGCGGTCGTGAGGTTAGCCTGGGTGTATTTTTAAAAGCTGCGACGGAGAAGCGTATGTTTCAGAGGACTTCGGAGGGATAGTGGAGGATAGAGGATATACAAATTTAATGGTTCCTTTCTTGAAGCTGTATGCTGGGGCATAACCTGTGATGGTGTTGGCGGTATCATAATCAAATAAGCACAGAGTATCATTCGAGAGTCCACAATTGGTATGGGGGGGATAGAAGGCGAGGTCTGAGAAGTGTAGTAAGATGCCCATGAATGCAAATGCAAAGCTAAGCTTACTTTTAGCGAGTAGCACATCTCTCATTGAGTGTGATAAGCCTCCAGCTGGAACCGCGACCTCGTACTATAGCAATCCAGACTTGGGATCTTCCGGAAACCTTCCCAGATTAACCACTGGACCCTTAGACATACCTGCAGTAAGACCTAGGCGTATTGGAACATTGGCATGAGTCTCTGGGCTCGAAAGTAGCGGGCACTGCTGTTGCTCCAACCGTAGTCCTACATCTACGGCTCCAGGGCGTTGGTAGAAGTGTTGGATGTATGAGAACACTGGGCTTATGCCGTCTCGACTTACCGTACTTTCACAACCCTTGACGTGGCATCATCCATGAGTTCGAACAGTGTTTTTAACGATGGGGGTAGAATTTTGATATAAAAGTTCGAGAGATCGAGAAGTTCGGGGCATCAAGGTTACAACTCCTTTGACCGGAGTCGGAGTCGGATAAGATTGGTTTAGTGAATGAGGGATAACGGAATCTTTCCGTGTCCACTGCCACACTGGCCTCGTGGAAATGATTACAAGGAGGAAAACGAAGGTTACATGATGATGAGCTGACAGAAGAAGTAAGAATAGAAAGAAGCAAAGAAAGACTGAAGCCTCGTGTTGGGCGTTGCGTCACGGGACGGAGACGATATGCATTGTCAAACAAGGGTATTTACAAAGCGCGTGTCTGATGATGGCCTGTGAGTTCTCGAGCCCGTTGTCGCATCTTTCATCGGAGAGAGAGACTACAGTCTAATGCCTTGCTATGAGTGCCGGTGACAAGTCATCAAGTAAGGGCCATGGTGGAAATTGTAGCGTTGTACTCTGCAGATATGAAGCTTAAGATGCGCGTTATCACATCGTAGATGGCTACTACATTCATATCAAGGACCAAATGTCAAGGGAAGCGGTCAATGGAGTTGAATGATCAAGGAGGCTCCAACGAGGCGCCATCTGTTCTAGAAACCTTCGGCGATGCCGGGCCCTGCAAGCCATCAGGGACCCGCCATAACACTTGGTAATTTGCGGCATTGAGGGATCTGGTGATGTGGCTTGAGAACATGATATGAGTACGTAGTGGCATCACGTCGTGGGGAAGAAGCAATGTAGAGGTGTTGCTTTTGATTTGAGTCCTTGGTTATGGAGCTTTGGTGACGATGGGTCTGGGGAAATAGCGGTGGTGTGGTCAATGAGGTGCATTAGAAGGATACGAGAGGCGCTAGAAGAAAATATTGTGGGTTGATGATGCTTGAAACAACCTTCAGTTAACATGCATTTTTGGCAATTGGTTTCTTCTGTTGACGATAACATGGCTGGTGTTGGCGGCCTTGACACAGAGTATTGCTCCTAAGCTGTCATTCACATCGAACCATGTGCCATGCATGTACGGAGTAAGGCTGAAGCTTCAGGCACGAACAAGTAAGCCAAGATGCTTACGTGTATCCATGGGTTCGTCAGAGGCTACAAGGTTGCTCATCAGCGATGCACCCTGCGTTTTGGACTCTCAGCTCTCGAGTCCCAAACACGCAGAGCAAAAACAGCCGAGGTCCGTTCTGAAGTCGACGCTCGTCACATCCAATTGCACATGGACGTTTCCGGAAACTGAAGATTCCGCACGTAGCGCCACTGCTATCGTCACATACTGTAATCCTGGTCTGGAAGTATCTTACTGACGGAGACTTAGAGTGGCAAAGGTAATCGGGAATCGCGTGCGCCAACTTGGGCTCTTTTCTCCTCACCGTCTATTTCGATGGATGAGATGGATATCACCCATGTCGCCGAGTTGGTTGCTGGTGTGAAACAAGAGTGCGAAACATAGGCGGGTTGCGCTAGCGGATGTAGCGTTCTCGGGGTATAGCCGTGGGACAGATGAGAGTCGTCATGCTCATGCTAAGAAGCCTAAGATGCATGGATGTTAGGGGATGAGTAAGGGGAGGGTTTGCAGGGAACGGAGGATTGAATGCCGGGTCTGGGGTTCGCTATCCGCATCCGTAAGGAGTCCGGATACTGAGATGAGTTCCCAAGGCAGTCACCCTTTAATGGAATTCGGACTCGATGCAGCTTTGGCTCCCGGCAACTCGTCGTCCTGTGCTTGAAACCTATGTCCTGATCAGTATACGTAGGTATCGAGTGGACCACATGGAAATGGTTGGCCAACATATGCTTGCCTGTCATGCCAGGAACCCGAGGCATCTCAGAGTCCCGTCCGTTTCTGGACTGTCGCAGAAGGGTGCTGCAGCGACCCGGACCCCGTTGGGCGAGCTGCTGCACCTCAGCCTGCAGCCCAGTGATTCAGTGGGCGGGGACGCCTCAGGTGTAGCTGGCATTTGCGCTCACCACCAACGTCTAGCATGTGCATCGTCAAAACAACAACAACAACAACAACAACCAAGCATAGTCAGTCAGCAGAATTGAATTCCTCGTTCGCTCTGTCGCCTGGCCTGCGCAACAAATGCCAGGACATCTCACCTGTGTCGCCCCTGAGCAACCCATCTCTCACCGCTGCATCAACCTCATTTCTTTGACTCATTAGACTAGCATCTGGGCCAGGTGACCTCGCAGCGCAACGTCGCCATTTCCCATCGATTCCGTGACAAGACCCTGGCTATTGACCCCTGGCTACTCGCGTGGCTTGCAGATTTCATCGGCGCCCCTCGGTATTGGTGCCAGGCGGAGGAGCCGTTCTCTGTCGCGTCGCATCAACGCCCGACCCTTCATCCTTGCCTCTAACGCAATCACCCAAGACCAGAAAGCGCCGTCGCCTTTCTTATTCACTAAGGTACTGTACTGCTCCGTACCTGGCCTTGAGCGCCCTGCAACGTGCGCTCGATCCTTGTTTCGCCCGACTCTTGCGCCCCCCGTCCAAAACGTGTCGTTGAGCTCGACCGCGTTCCTCTTCGACTCCCTTTGCTAAGCCCTGCTAAGCCTCTGCTCCTTATCCGTACATTCCTCCCTACAACTCCTCCAGCAGTCGTCACTCGACCCAGTCCTGAAACAGCCCAACTCTGAAAAGAGGATCCCCCTTCCTCCGCTTTGTCGACGCTGCCCTCTGCTCTAAGCTTTCAATCTCACCGCCCTGCCCTTGTCTCAACGTCTTCCTGGCTTCACAATCTGTTCTCTACCGCCTCTCGGCTTTCGCCTTGTTTCTTACCCCTGCTCCACATCTTCCAGAACGATACGATACCCGTCTTCAAATTCAAACCCTGACGCTGTTTCGAAGCTGCCCTCCATCAAGCGCCCCTTCCTGCAAGATACATATTAAGAGCCTCCCCCCCCCCAAATTCAGCCCATCATGTCGACTGCCGCTCAAGACGAGTTCAACGACCTGGTCGCCAAGAATACCCATCGCGAGACTCTCCACCCCGAGGACCGTGACGACCCCGAGTTTAGGGATATCCACGACCTTACCGAGGAAGACTCGTTCCGCAACACCCAGATCGACTCCGCCATGCGCATGCCCGCCATGGATCGCCTCACTGGCGCTGGCGCCTCTGACATCAAGCTTCCTCCCGTCTCCTTCGATAGCGGCCGTTCTACTGGCGTCAAGGGCGTCATTGCCGACGCTCGAAATTACGAGGCCGCTCGCAAGAACAAGTGGCGGCACCGGGTGCGCACTGCCCGCAACAGTATCTTTGGCATCGATGCCCCTGTCTCACCTCCCTCCAAGAGCGATAGCGAGTCCGATGAGGATATCAAGAGTGGAAGTGATGCCGATGAGGAGGCTTTCCTTCAGCAGTGGAGGGAGACGCGACGGCGAGAACTGGAGAGTGACGCCAACCGGGCCGTGAGGAACCGGAGAACTAGCCCCAGCGTGCGCATTTATGGTCGGCTAGATGAGGTGGATGCACTGGGATACCTCGACGCCATTGAGAAGGTGGGAAGGGAAACCACCGTCGTCGTCTTTGTCTATGACCACGAGGTATGCTTCCCTTGTCTTTCTTTTTGACAAAGCATGATGCTAACGTGCGCAGTGTGAGGTTTCGGCAACCATTCAGTCGGCGCTCATGCCTCTGGTCAAGTCCCTCACCGATATTCACTTTGTCAAGGTTCATTACGAAGAGATCGAGTTCGACAACGCAGCTGTGCCAGCGATCCTGGCGTACCGGAACCAAGGCGATCTCTTTGCCAACTTGACGGGTCTTATCGAGATGATTCCCGACGACGAGAGCTTCGGCACCTCCTCGTTGAGGCAGCTCTTCCAAAAATATACGGTGCTATGATATGCCTGGGCCATATCATGCTATATCGTACTCACTCTATATTAATGCGGCCATGTCTACGACAAATACCAACTACCACGACACTACTACTGCTTCGCGTGGGCGTCAGGTCACCTTGACGTCTTTTATTACGATACCCCAGACACAGCGTTAGATGATTCCCGCAGAAGGGAACCATTGACGCCAGCCTTTTTTCCTATGTTATATCGATGGAGTTTGGATCCGAGGAGAGAAATACTGCACCACTTGTTATGGCCTGAATTCAAGGTGGGAAGAGTGTGATGAGAACATTGAGATGAGGACTGAGCCTTTCGGATAGAAAACGGAATTTACGGGACGAAGATAGAGATACCCTACTACACATGTGGACATCTGGGTACTTGGGAAGGAAGGGAGAGTCACCCATGGAATTTGGCTGCTGTTGAACTGCACGAATAATCACAAGATTGGACGTTTCCCTTTCCAGCTTAGCAAAGCGTCACTGAATCTTTGTTCAATATAAACCATGTTCATTCTTTAAGAAATATTGCTGAAGTGTGCTTCGTCCGTGTCTAGATTCCCTGTGCAAGTAGACGAGACTCCCGTCGTGGCTGTAAAGTTTTATCTCTTGCACGGGAAATAAGATTGGCGCCGGATACGAAAGAACGGCGAGCAGCCGTTGGAAGGCGTCCTGTCGTAAATGGGTGGATAGGCGCTAGCTGTTTCTAAGGGATAGATGAGTTGTGGCGGCTAGGTAGGCAACTTCAGCATGACAACTCAACAGGTCAGCACGATACTATACTAATGCGGTCTCAATGGGGAAGGTAGTTGAACTGATCAAAGTGAAAAGACATGAAACACATGGAAGAGGATGATGCGTGTGTGATACGGCAAGAGGCTACGCAGTTGGTGGAAATGCTCCAAGTGAGCTTTCTTACATACAAAGGAGCATGATGCATGGAGGGAGGAGAGTGTTGGTGCCATACACGACGGTCTTACGTCATATGACGCTGAGGACAGCTAATAAACGATGCGGACCTCGGAGACAAGGGCCCCCAAGACGAACAGAGGCAGAGGCTTTGAGATGCACTCAGCCGGGGTAGTCATTCCACATATTCAGGTTCCACGAGGTTCGATTCTTTGAGCTGAAAGATGGCTCGAAAGACGCGACGGCGGTGAGAAGACCATGATCACTTCAGCTAGGCTTAGAATATCCAAGCTGAAAAAGAATGAGTCCGTTTCGGCGGTTAATAGTAGACTGGCCTGACAGAAGACGAGACAAGAGGTTGTGAAGGTGCTCACGGGGTCTAAAAGTGGATTATCGAGCGCGGGACAGAGTCTCAGATAGGTACCCCGCAGTTGCGCTAGGAAGAGTCACGACGCTGCTTAGGTGGTGGGGGCGAAGGGTGCGATAGCGGCATGCAAAGCGATAACGACGGGATCAATCAAGAAGAACACGTCATTCTTTCAAGTGCAGAGAAGAGTAAAGAAGATGGTCAGATGATTTGTGTCGAGTTACTTGCCTCTAATACAAATCTCCTCTGTTCCTGCTTTTGCTGGGAGTTGAAAACATCCTGGAGAGCAAAAGAAGCTGAGTGCTGGGTACCTGACCTGGCGTGAATTGCACCCATGAGACTGGTGGATCCTCCCTAGGTACCTAGGTAGGTAGTGCTAGCAGGGTCCCCAGTCTAAGTGACGACAGTGAGGAACAAGAAGGCATCAAACACGCAAACGACCTTGAGAGGAGGCATAGGAAACCGTGTTTCTTTTGGTTGAATATGCAAACCCTAACACGAGTTCAAAGGCGCATGAAAGGTGCAGACTATGCAACACCTGATTAGACTCTGCATCGAAGGTGATCCATCCACTGCCAGGCTGTCAGCCTTCCAGGCTCTTTAAGTGAATGTCCTCTCAGTCTGCCTTGGGCATTTCACCCTCTTCCAACGTGCATCTTCCCTTTGCCTCCTCTTTCCTCTCGTCATATGTCAACCGTCACCTGTCAACCGTCAACCGTCAACCCTTAACATCTCCAGCTCGTCGTGCTGAGTCGGCGCCAAGAACACCCAAGGCCTAGCTGGGGTCTTACTGTATCAGCGCGAGCTAATCCTCCGACCTAAACCCCCAGACTGTGCGCATATCAAAAGTCACACCCGTCACTTGGCACATCTCCCCACTAAGGTACAGCCTAACTTACCAGCAAACAGACAGATCTTGAATTTGGCTTTTCGTCCTCAGCATCACACTGTCGTCTCCTTAGCCGACGAGGGCGATTTCCTGAGCTTAACTTGCTGTAACTGTGCCACGCAAAAAGGCACCTAATTCCCCACCCTCCTTGTTGCCTCCTCATTCTCGGCCAAACGCAGCCCCAGGCAGGCAACAGGGTCGAGACGCCTTCACAACGCGGACCTGGAGGAACCTGGAACAACGATACTTCCAACGAGCGGCAAGGCCACGTTCTTCTTCTGGCCTCCATCTTTTGATTCCTGGTTAGTTCTTCTTTTTCTCCCTTTCCTCCCTCTCCTCCCTCATTCTCTTTCCACCATCCTCTTCTGCACCCAAACCCAGAACAATTACACCTCGACCTTGCTGCTCTTGCTCTTGCCTGGAGAGGCTGTCTTCCCCCGCCATCCATTACATCTTATTCATACTCCCCTCCCCCATTATCCGGCCATCCGCCCACCCCTTATCTAATCCCTCCTCCCACTCTCTTTTGCCCCTCGCATCGCAATCCGACTTCACCCAACACCTCATCACTCCATCCTCCATATGCTGCGTCCGCTGCTATGAAGCCTATGATGGGATAGCCCGTCTTCGCTGCTTTGCTCTCGCCTCGTAATGGAACAGCAGGACCCTGATATTCCCTGCATCCCATCTGCCGTCCCTCGTGATACTGAGCTCCGATCGACTCGCCCATCCCTATCGTTATCGTCATCCCCGGCCTTTACGCTTACACCAGCTCACCAGCTCCGCTCTACGACTCCGACCTCTCGCCCAACTACGCCGGCGACGAATACGTCGACGGCCACCCCTTCAAACCGAAACCCGCTTTCGACCTCTGAGCCTACTCTTCGATTCCCCCGCCCGCAAGGTAATCGTCACCTCGCCAACTGGATATCGTCCAGTAACCCTGACATCATGCGTGTCACAACTACCACCGAGGACACCGGCTTGTCCGAATCCACATACGAACTCATCTCGGGCACCGACACCGAGTCTCAGGACGGCAATTATACCGAGTCCATCAGCGAGTCCGTTGGTTCTTTGGACTTTCATCGCCCCGACGATACTCACAGCCTCGCCGGCACCGAGCAGATCTACGACGATGAATCGCTTGCCGATGAATATGAGCCTCTTTCTCAGCCCTCCCGCCAGGACTCAGAAGATGGCCTCGGCACTGTCGATGTCGAACAGACTCCACGGGCACAGCAGAGCTGGGCTTCTATCGTAAAGAACGGGCCACTTCCTGAACCCGAGCCTGAGCCTGAAGCCAAGGCCGAAGCCGAGCCCGAGTCAGAGGATGAAGCTCGCTCTAGATCTTCTCTTGAGTATACCCAGCAAAGCCTCAAGACTCCATCGATTCCCACCCCCGACGCTAGCAACATCGTGGATAACTCCGCCCGAGAACCTTCTCCCGACGACGTCAAAGAAGATGCAGACAGTCGGCGGGCACGATTTAACAAGTGGCTCAAAGAAGTCCAGAACTCAGAGACCCGGCCCTGGCAATCAGTAGTGGAGGCTGCAAGTTCGGCACTTCCTGGCCTGATCTTTGCCCTTGTCCTGGCCTCGTTAATCCCCGTCTTCTACTCCCCACCTTCGAAAGATGCGGCACCCCACATCCCCGCAGCCACTTCCGTCGTCACGACTCACCCCACTCCCCTGGCCTTTACCCCGAGCCGAGCCTCGTCAATGCCGCGGGCCCTGTCCACATCAACTGAGGTAGCCGGGCTGGTTCCGCTTGAGAATGCCCTCCCTGATGAGTGGCTTTGGGGGGCTAAGCAACCCGTAGTGACCGTCACCAGACATCGGGGCGACTTCCTCATCCACATGCCTCAAGATGTCAAGAAGTCATGGCTTGCCAGAAACTGCCTTAGTTTTTCCGCAAAACGGGACGATGAGCTTGTACGATTTACCACCTCGTCTGTCGAGGAAGGCATGCTTCTCAAGTTTCCCAAGGAAGAGTCTCACGGGACAGTAAAGGTAGATATCTACACTACCTGTCGACCCAAAATTCGCAAGGTCCTTCGGATCACCTTCGAGAAGGGTATTATCTCGGAGGCTTTGGAACTGACCAAGGCCTTTGCTCAGAACCTTCCTGACCTCGTCCCCGCTGCTGCTCAAGAGGCAGAGCGACGTCTCGAGGAAGCCAAGCGTTCGCTGGAGACGGCTTCTGACAACTTCATGATGACATCCGATAGCCTGCTCAAGAATATTGGCATCAAGTTTCACAATGCCCACCGCTCTCTGGGCTGGATCAAGACAGATATTCGAGACCGCGTTAAAGTCGCCAAGCATGACATCTCGAAGAGAATCGACAGTGTTGCAGGTCAGGCCAAGCAGCATCTTTTCAACGCTGAAGGGATGCAACAACAAACTCAACTGGGTCTACTTGATGCTCAGATCTCGGCCAAACTTTGGTGGCTCAAGTTGACGGCGAGTGAAGAAGAGCACAACCGCTACCGGCTCAAGGCCAAGGAGTTCATGGCTAGAAAGTTTGCCGAAACGAAATACGCACGAAAGCTCACCAACGGAGAGGCAATCCGGGAGGGTCACTCATCACTCTGGACTAAGATGTTTGGTGAGGTCCGATGCGGAAAGAAGGCCTGGCAACAACGCAAGGGGCAAGATTCTCGCAAATTTGCGGCGTAAAGGTTTTGTCAATGTCTTTCATTCATCATCATTAGTCTTTGACGAGGATCTTTGTTGTGTCAGGGACGGAAACTGGGGTGGCAATGTTGAGGTGTGGGTTAAGGTTAAGGTATCGGACTGGAGTTCGTGGGCACTCATACCATAATGTAGACGTGGTTTTTGTTTTTCTTTCTTGATGGCCTCTCTTCTCCTTTATTTTACGATAGTCAATGGTGTCGATGATTCCCCTTGCTGCCAGTCTCTGCGTGCATTTCGTTTTGGATACATGGTGACTACCTGGCCAAAGGAAGGCGAATCGGTTCAGGAGGGATCTAGGAAAACAAGGCCATAAAGATCAATATAATCAAACTTGTCAGCACCATGAGTGATCGGTTTAGGTGGTAACTCGAAATGAGCTATCGAGTCAGCTCCCCAGCAACGCAGCTAACATTGAACTATTGTGGAGGTGGTCATGATAGGGGCCATTGGAGCTAGTCTGGAGAGTAGGAGAAGCTGCCTTGTTTCTGTACAAGACAGCCATTCTAAGACAGTGTACACGGGTAGATTTTATCTGAGTAAAATACGGTAGAAAGCTCAAGAACTAATCCAACCCAAGTCTTCAAGAGCGGCAATGAGAGCTCAAACCCATTAACAACAGTCCGTGGCCAGAATCTGATATCAGGGCCTCCAGTATACGCTAACACAACCTCCCCACAGGCAATTTTGGGCTCATCCACCCTGCTAACCTCTCTGCCTGGCTATGCCTAGGAAGTACCTCGACAGCAGAATTTGGCATGGGAGTGACTTGAGAAGTTGTACATGGATGGATCTTCTCCCCAATCACAGGCAATGTTGACTTTTTGCCGCAGAAGCCCGCGTACAAGCCTAGCAGAAGGGGGAAAGGAGGGGCAATTTTTTTTTGGCGGGCGGCAGCCTGACAAGGTAGCGAGAAAACAAATCACCAGACTTTGGCCGCACCCAAACGCAACCCACTTCCACCATCTATCTACCAGACATCACCGCAACTTCCAGCTACCTCTTCACTTCCAGCGCCACCCGTTTTTTCCGGCTGGTATCCGCATAACCGCACCTCGCTTCTCTGGTGAGTTTCCTTGTGCTTCCGCTCTTGGGCTTTTTTTTTTGTTATCACTTTTCCTTCGCACGCTGGGGGGCAAGGATGGATCTGAACCCCTCCCCACCGAAGCAGGGAGGGGTAAAACCATGACAGCGGGACTGGATTTTGGGGGGAAAAGTTGCTGACGTTGAGGGGCATAGAATTTTGAATTTACAATCTCGACCAAGATAACAACCGCCAAAATGTCTGCTTCCGAGCCCACTGAGCCTAAGGTCGCGGAGATCAAGCCTGAGGAGACCAAGCCTGAGGAGACCAAGCCTGAAGAGACCAAGCCTGAGGAGACCAAGCCCGAGGAGACCAAGTCCGAGGGTACCGCCGATAAGCCCGTGACGTCCTCGTCCATGTTTTCCATGTTCGGCGGCGGCGCGAAGAAGGAGAAGAAGGAGGAGGAGGAACGTGGCGATAACTCGGGCAGCGCCAAGGCCCAGCGAGAGGCTGCTGAGGCTGCCAAGGGCGATGTACGTTTCCCCCTCTGTTCATGTCGCAGCTGCGGCCTGCTGTAGCTGGGTCCCAGTCAAAGATCATAAAACTAACAAAGCTTGGTAATGCAGGAGGAGGCTCCTGAGGAGTCCGAGGACGTCCACTTCGAGCCCGTCATCAAGCTGACGGAGAAGATCGAGACTAAGACCAATGAGGAGGCCGAGGAGCAGACTTTCAAGCTGCGCGCCAAGCTCTTCAAGTTCGTCAAGGAGAGCAGCGAGTGGAAGGAGCGCGGCACTGGCGACGTCCGTTTGCTCAAGCACAAGGAGAACGGCAAGACGCGACTGGTGATGCGCCGAGACAAGACCCTCAAGGTCTGCGCTAACCACTACATCGTGCCCGAGATGAAGCTCTCTCCCAACGTTGGCTCTGATCGCAGCTGGGTATGGAACGCCGCTGCCGATGTCAGCGAGGGTGAGCCTGAGGCTGTTACCCTGGCTATTCGATTTGCCAACTCTGAGAGTATGTACCCCTGACTGTATATCTAACTGCAAGCGAGGTTTGCTAACATGTATCCAGACGCCAACAACTTCAAGGATTCTTTCATGAAGGCTCAGAAGGAGAACGAGGAGATCTTCAACAAGGCTCAAGAGGCCGAGGCTCCCGCTTCCTAAGCAGCATGTCATTGACACCCTTCCCTCCCCCTTCCCCTTCCCCCCTTCGAAGATCGATATGGATCCCACTGGGGGCTCACACTCGCTCGTAGTCCCAAAGGGTCCAGGCCAAATTCGCTCTAAAAACACCCCCAAACACGTCACAACATCAGACAAGCCCTTCACATCGTCGTTGACGATGGAACCGACTTCATTCCCCCATGACACATACGCACAACACCCCACCACAACAAGCAAAGCACTACACCACTGAATTATAAACCTGTTTTGAGATCGATGAACAGAGCAAGGGGGTGGATTGGTATGAGATGAGCGCCTGCTCACCTCGAGGCGGGTTTGGTGGATGGATGGATGGATGGATGGATGGATATGAAGCATCAAAGAAGCATTCAGATCACATAGTACCCTTAGTTGAAAGAAGTAAAAGACCAAAATTTCATAGAACATGGCACTGTCGACGTGTGAGCTACGTAATTGTCCAGAAGCTGAAGTGGTTCAAGGTGACGATGAGTCGATGAATGGTTTCAGGTTGTGCCCGGGTATTCGACGGATGTGGCTGAGATGTGGCTGGTGTGACCGAGCTAGCACGTCGTGCTCTTTGCAAATGGTACTCTGTATATAGACTGTGTACCAAGTTGCGTTGGAGCTGAAAACAAAGCTGGACAAGGCTTCTTCGAAAGATGCCTTGTGGCGTAATTTACTAGGGATGTCTTATCCTTACATCTAAAGATGTTAATATATATGGGCTCTGGTTTTGGTTAGGAACACTGGGCATGGTCATTGCTATCGACGCGTGTATAAGGCCTAAACGTCTCTTATTAGAGAACAAACGAAGTTCAAC
This sequence comes from Fusarium buxicola, assembly GCA_014899095.1. Classification (NCBI taxonomy): domain Eukaryota; kingdom Fungi; phylum Ascomycota; class Sordariomycetes; order Hypocreales; family Nectriaceae; genus Fusarium; species Fusarium buxicola. The sequence goes on from JAAVUK010000249.1 coordinate 17,833, forward strand.
GTGCCAACTAACTGGCCTTCACGTCACTACCGGTATTCCGGTGACGGAACGGGAGATGCCTGGGATCAAGAAAAAAAGCAAGCCAGTGACGAGGATACCTTACCTTAGCAGTGGAGCACTCCCAAAACAACCTGTACCCAAAGCGTCCAACCTTCCAACCTCAGGCCCTGAGGCCCTGTGCCCTGAAGCCTGAAGCCACTGAGCGAGCGCCCAGGGGCGACCAACAATCGCCTCTCTCTGTTCTCTGTCTGTCTCTTCCCGTCCGCGTCGACTCTCAGCCTCATCAACCAGCCTGGAAATCCCCAATCCCGCTTGGACGTTTTCTCTTTCTTTCCCTCTCCTCTTCTCCCCCTGTCCCCGGCCGCGAACCCCTTGCCAACGCTTCCTCGCTTCCATTGCTTTCACCTCAGCTCGGTTTCTTCCTTTAGCTGACCTGACCTGACCTTGGAATACAAGACCTGCCCTCACGCGCGCCTGCCTCTGTCCCCCGCCCAACCGACGCTTCCGCCTCCGTCTCCGCTTCCCGCCGCCGCATTGCACTCCATTGCACTGTAGGAATTTGTCCACTTGTAACCCTCTCTTCCACCTTGTGTGTCTCCGTCCTTGTCTCCGTCTTCTGTGTGGCCATTCTTCCTCTTCTTAGTACCCACCGAAAATTCAACGACAACACATTTGGCTTTGTCTCTGGCTTGAGATCGGAGGAAGATGTTGGTTGAGGTGAGTTGAAAATCTAATTGCTCGTCCCATTGATGTTGTCCGAATTTTTGCCCCCCCCCCGCCGCCGTTCCTTGTTCTTCGTGTTGTTGTTTGATCTTGGTTGTCGTTTTCGCTTTTGCTCTCGTTGGCCAGGATTGAGCTGGAGCTGGTGCTTGGTTCGTCAGTCATTCACCGGCTGACGTCGCGCGACGAGGCTCTGCGAAGATTGTCCGTGGTCTGCCAGTGCCGGTGACGGACGTTGCGCGTTGGGGTCGGACAGTGAGAGACAGCTGGCCATGATCGCTTCGACAGCTGGCTGCCAGCTCCAGTGGCATGCTCTAGCATACTCTAGCACTGTCCACCTCGAGCTTTGCGTCGCGAGCCTGTTTGCTTGTTGCGTTTGATGGTTTGGAGCCGTTCCTCGTGCAAGCTGCCGCTTCATCACAGCCGTCCTTCGCCTTCATCACAGCCCTTTACGCCAGCGCGTTCCCGCTTCCCTTTTTGTTTCTTCCAAGACTCTGTGTTACTGTGTTCCTGTGCGACTCTGTTGCTCCCACCCATCTGCACACCTGGTCGGAGGTTTGCGCGCGCACAGGCGGCGCAACCCAACTCTATCACAGAGACGATGCCTTCACGTTCTTACCGTCGGACCTCTTCTCGCAAGCCTGGATCCAGGAGGGCTTTGACTAATATTCTGGAGCGCAAAATCAAAGTCGTTACCGAGCAGCATGTCATGTGAGTCTGCCCTCTTTCCTCGCCCAGCCTACTGCCTGACTGCCTGGTACTGTACTCGCATACAGTATTCGACAGGACGCGGGCTCTCGCGTAGCGAGACAAACGGAAATACCACTAGTACTAACAACGCCACTAATAGCGACAAGGCCTCACCTGTAGAGGCGTTCCCCATGCGAGAATGGAGCTTGAAGGTCTTCATACTTGACGAGGAGGGCAACGAGCGCCCCGCCGATGTTTTCACCAAGGTTGTCTACAACCTACACCCTACCTTCGAAAACCCCGTTCAGAGTATGGCTTCCTTCCCCGCGTAGTCCGCTTGGTCTTCGCTCCGGCTATCGTAGTCTTGGGTTGCTGACGACATTTGCTCTGTCCTTCAGCCTTCACAAAGGCTCCGTTTCTCTGTAAAAACGAGGGTTGGGGCGAGTTCGAGATCAGCATCGACTGCTACACCACGGAAAAGACCAAGGTAGCACCCATCCTCCAGGACTTGAACTTCCAAAAGAACAAGTACGAGGAAACGCATACCGTCGTCTTCAAGAATCCTTCCCAAAGCCTGCAGGAGCGTCTGCGGGAGACAGGCCCTTTGCCTACCGACGATGACCACCGGCCCAAGAAGAAGGGACTTGCGACCAAGAAGAGCTCACAGAAGTACGACTACGAGAAGATTGCTGAGGCCTTGGAGAAGCTCGAGGAGGAGGATTTGCTGCGAGTTATCCAGCTCATCAACGAAAACAAGGGCCCAGACACCTACATAAGAAGTGATGTAGAGGGTGAGTCTTGCTCTGTGTTTGCACTTTTTACCATTCATCTTTCACCATTCTCGTATATCCGTTCTTGTCTTTTTCCATGAAGTTGATGTGTATGGCGGGCTAATAGTGGATGACTTGACTAAAGCCGGAGAGTTCTCGATTGACCTCTACACGATGCCGGATATCCTGACGACAAAGCTCTGGGACCATCTCGTGAGTCTCCTTCTTGTTGGGCATTCGTTTTGTAGATCTGATAGGTTGCTGACGTGCATAACCTGGCAATAGTCCAAGAAGGGCCTTGTCAGCTAGAGGCTCGCTCTCAGGTCTTAATGTCAGCACCCTAACGTTACCTTACCGACAATTGGGCCTATGATTTGCGCGGAGAAACTGCAGATGGACAAGATGGGTGTAGGAAAATGACGAGTTCATGAGCATGGCGAGTATGGAAAGGAAACGAAGGAGAACTAAAAGAACGATTTTGGAGGTTGAAACATGGGCTCAAACGGACCAAGAATGGCGGCTGGGCGGTCCCAGCCTGATGGCTTGAAGTTTTGGATCACAAGCTGTCCTCTCCTCTCGATCAGCTCTCACAGCGGGTGCAAATCTTCGACAGTACAGCGAAGGAGCAAATGATGTGATGAATGGGCGTTGAACATTGCGGGCCGGAGGATGGACAGCTGTTGGGATTTGGCCAATGATATGAGGTCTTGGCTCAGTCTCGGCCAGCCATTCTCGGGACCGCACTTTTATCCGACGGGTCGGATGGATCAACAAGGCCGGGAGGGGCGTCGATGGCCTGGCGTCTCCGGAGCGGGATGGATTTCTTGGTGCGCCGCGTGGTCGGTATTTCAGGGGCTGGTTTATGTGCCTGTATGCGGATCCCGCCTTGATGATGGGGTTTTTTTTTTGGTTCGCTGTATCATGGTCTCGGAGGATGGTAGCAGAGACAGGCTACGCTGGAAGGGAGAATTGACACCAATATGCTTTACCGTGAATGTTGTCTTTGAATTAATGTGAGATGAGATTATGGTATGGTGTTGATGAGCTTCTTAACCCTATTCAGGGTATGATGCCAAATTATCTGTCGTTCTGCCCCGGCCATTGGGTTTAGTGAGTGGCTGCAGGAGGCCTTTGATGTTTCTGAAAGCTGAGGTCCTGCTGGTTGGCTCACGATCAACGTCACCATCTCCATTCAGGTCAAGGTCGGCATCCCGCCTTCAACGTCCAGCGGCCGGCCCGGCTGGCGTCTTTCCGTCAACGGGCGGCAGCGGGATATCCAGCGTCGCAAGTCTGTGCCCTTGTGATTGCAGGATGACCACCACCCACCGCATGAGCCGCATCGGCACTTGTGGGAATAAGCATCATGGAGGATGGACTTGGTAAGTACTGGTTCCTCGGCAATGACGGGGAGTTTGAGCAAGGGGTAACTACTGTAGGATGAAGCTTGTGGAGAGGGAGAAACGAAGCGAGGAGGAACCGGCGGACTGCTGCCGCCCTCTGCTACGCAGTAATAAGAGGATCTCCGCTTCTGTGCGTTGTGATATTTACGTACGAGAACCAGGGATCAGATTCGGGGGTGTTGTATATGCTCTTACGTGGATTGGTACGCGTGGAGGATAAAGGCATAGTAGAACAGCATGAAGATTGGGAATTTAGGGAGAGACGCCATGGTTTGAGCTGTATGCGCTCCTATCTACTTCAGCGGATTGATATCTCCGGCCCGGGACCGGGACCGGAAATCTCGGACCACGGAGTCGACAGGCAATGGTACGTATGGTTTGTTGGATGTGCGTGATATGGCAAATGCGACTGAGCTTGGGGCGCCTTATGTGTGTGGGCACGCAACTTTCATGAGGTACAGTACCGAGGCGGCTGACGAAGTTAGCCATTGACGAATGACATGACAGACACGACGCCCCGGAGTTTTTGTCTAACACCAGGCGTCCTGCGGGGTTGGGAGCTGCCCGTCTTGTCCATTACCCCAGGCGAGAGTGGGAAAAGCCAAGGAAACAAGAGCCATCATGGGACAAGGATGACGCGTCTGTGCGGTGAAGAAAGCATGTAAAAGATGCTTTTCGACAATGGTTGTTTTGACTGTTTCTCGATTTTTACGTACAGATACGTAAGTGAAATGGGGGTGAAGAGCCGGAGATGGAGGCGTTGACAACGTGACCAGCGCCTCAAGATTGGTGATTGGTGAGAATGGGCGTCGTGTTGGTCCGAGGGGCGAGAGGGGGGGCTGTCAAAATGTACCACTGCAGATCAACAAGATCAGTTACTGAGGAATCGATGACTACCATCATTGGACCATGATTGTAAAGTAAGTATCGTGAACGATCTGTTGCGTCAAACGATGCTTTACTGCCATGTCAAGTGCCCGACAGTACCTTACTGGGTACGAGCTGAGTCTGGTTCCCCCGAGGTACCTTACCTTATGAATAACAGGCATCACTTGCTTCTTTTTTGCCAGCTGCACGAGATGGATCTGGGTCCTTTACTTCCTCGATCGCCTGCAGCAGCAAACCCAGACGCGCTGCGCGTTGCAGCGAACAGCATCCAGTGCGCGCGTGTGTGGGCCAATGACAAGTCGCAATTCTTATCGAGTTGCCTGTCTTGGGATAAGGTGGACTTTGGTGAAGGGACCTTTTCCCCCTCCGTGCCTCCTAGTCATAAGAAAATTTTCTAGTGGCTTCTGGGTTAATGGTCTGAGTGCCTTTTTCCTCTGCTTGGCTTCATTTTGCTACTAACGTATGCAGGAAGGGCGAGTAAGAAGAGATAAGAAGACGAGGGGACGAGATCCCATCCAGAGTCTCCTGCCTTGCACAATAACGGCACGAGACTGATCTCGGTTGGAATAGGCTGCGTTGTGCCGTGCTAAAGATAGGCTATGACCTTAGGTACTCCGTGCTTTGCCTCACCTTAGTTTCTTAGCTGCTTCTGCTTCCAATCGTCAATCGTCTACGGGGATACACATTGTCAGTTCATCACCTGACAACCCCCTGCTCGCTACGCCTTCCAGTTTCTTTTCCTGTTGTACATCGTAATTGCGCCTGCCGTTATCGTCGTCGATGACAAACACCAGCACTCGTGGATTCAGGTTTGCATGTGCCACCCCTAAGGTACCTAACTACCTACCTTACGTAGTACCAGGTCGAGGTTTAGAGGTACCTCGCGACACGCACACCCTTTTGCCCACAAATCGTAAGCCTCAAACCCCCGTTTATTAGTCCTCCACGACCGTTACAATCAAGTCCGCCTCCTCCACACCCTCGACTCGACATTTCCATCCTCCCACAGAGATGAGAAAAGTCTTTCCTATAACCTCGAGACCCTGGAGCTTGTACTAGTTTCTAGTAGCGCGTCTAGAAGCTCATTTCAGAATGACAAGGTCCTTGCATCTTACGTTTCTCTATCCGGACTCCGTAGCTAACAGGCCTAGACTCGGAGCAATTCAGCAATCCAATCCTTGGCCTGCACAACCCCCTCGTCTTCTTTTCCCCGCATTGGGTACCTCGATAAGGTAGACCGTGAACCTCCATCGAGGGTACGTACCTGGTTCACCATCCATCCATCACAGGCCCATTGCTCACCCTACCCAGCGGCCCAGCGACTCCAAAAGGACGGTCTTCCCCCCAGTTCCGCTTCTCCTCGGCCCACGCTCTTTTTTCGACCTCGCCCAACCGCCGCAAACCGAACTTCGACATCATTGCTCATCCGCCTTATCGCTCTAATCCCGTCCGCTCTGAGCTCTGCAAGCCGCCAGCACGGCGACCGCGTCTCCGTACGGCGCTGTCTCGCCGCCGACCCTCTGAACTCCCCGATCCCCCGCCGCCACGCTCCGCTCCGCTGGCCGATCCCCGAAACCGCGAACCGACCGGTCCTCGACTCGCGATCAAAGACTCTTCCACGGGACATAGAAACAGTCATGGTCCCGTACGGCGCCGCCCAGCAGCCGGCATCTGGGGCCTCCGACTCCAGCCCTGCCGGCTCTACCGCGACCGCTGGCCAGCAGCAATCCTCAGCGCAACAAACCCCGGGGCAGTCAGCTGCAAACCAGGGCCTTTCTGGTCAGCATAAGCGCGTCTACCAGGCATGCATTCCCTGCCGCCGACGCAAAGTGCGATGCGACCTAGGCAGCGTCGACAACCCCCACGATCCGCCCTGTGTGCGTTGTCGCCGTGAGAGCAAGGAGTGCTTTTTCAGTGCAACCCGTCGCAAACGCAAGACCGATGATGACGGAAGCGATGCGGACGAGTACATCATTCGAAACGGTCGTAAGCGACTTCATGTCAGCGGAAGCCCGCCACCCGTTGTCGAACACCGAGTCTATAACAGCGTGCCTTTGACGCCTGGTGGCTCCCAGGGTAGAACACAGCCACTGCGCCGTCCAGACGGCTCAAGATCCAATCACGATGAGAGGGATGGTGAATTTGGAGAGGATGGTGATGCGAACCAGACACTTGAGAACTTTGAGGCTCAGACCGTTATGCGACGTGGCATGTTTGGCCCGCAGGATGCCCTTGATCTGCTCTATAAGGCGGCAACGGATAGGTACGTTTCCCGGCCTCCTTCGGCTTCTTGGCCCTTGACATATTGCTTCACGTTTCCGTTTCTTTGCCCCCCTTCGCCTCCCGTCGGTTCAAAATCAGGTACTAACATGTCACAGTCCTGCGATTGAACATGAACGCAGAGAAAGCACTTCATCTGCCCGTCCTCGTCCTCCTCCTCCTCAGCCCCCGGTCAACGAAGGCCCTTATGGCTATGTCCCCAGGTCAACCTCCAGGCCCCCTAAGATGGAACAGCCTGTTGACCCCGAACTCTCACGGCCTGAGTTGAGCTCCCAGCCTGGGTATGCTGAGGCTATTAAGGCCTGGCAGCGTTTCCGCTTCGTCCGCGCCGGCTGGTTCACGGCCCTCGAGGCCATCGAGTACATCGACTAGTAAGATGAATATTCACTGTGTCACGTCAAGCCAAGATGCTAACTCTGCTAGCTATTACAAATACCTCTCTCCCTTAACTCCTATATCACCCCCGACTTTTAGCAATCCCGCCTCCCACGTCACCATGCTGTATGAAGAACCTATCTTAACCGTCACCCTCCTGACGATCGCGTCACGATATCGGCAAATGCCTGGTACCGGCGGCCATTGTCGATCGCATGCTATCCATGAGCAGCTTTGGATGTACCTGCGCGGCATGATCGAACGTTGCCTGTGGGGACAGGAAGCCTTTGGGGGTGGCTTCTGCGTTCCGCCCAGCGCCAGCGCCATCTTTGACGAATCTCAGACCAGCAGTACAGCACCGTGGCGTGGGTTGCGCAAAGGCAGTTTACGAACGCTGGGGACCATTGAGTCGTTGATGATCCTGACCGAGTGGCATCCACGCGCGCTGCACTTCCCGCCCACCGAGGCTACCGACGAATTAGTTCTCCCTATGGAAGCCGGTTTTCAGCCCATCACCGCCGCCGATGAGGATCCAAGTAGGACGCTAGGCCATGGTTTTGGTGGTAAGAGAATCGAAAGCTGGCTTGAGCCAGCATGGAGAAGCGACCGGATGTGTTGGATGCTGCTCAGCACCGCCAATGGACTTGCATACGAGCTCGGCGTCTTCGATGATATCGACGAACTGCTTAGGGACGACGCTATCACACGACCCGAATATCAGGAAGAAGCGTACCGACAGCGAGCTTTCCGAATCAAGCGCCTATTGCTCATTTACACTACGCAGCTCGCCGGTCGCCTTGGCTGGACCAATATGGCTCCAGCGCACCTCCGACGAAGCGATCCCGCCATCGCCCGACGCCGGCCCACGTCGCATGAGGGTACTACGCCAGGGACGAACCCATCGTCACTATCCAATGCCTTCAACTACGTGCCTGACTTGGAGCTTGACGACCAGATCATCCACTGCTGGGCCGGTATTAGCAATGCCATGGAGCTGGGTAACGAGAAGATATTCCGCTCCCGAAAACACACGACGCAGATCATCCAAAATGGCAAGTATGTTGATATCCTCGCAGAGTTTGCGCCCCTGCTTCGTGACTGGTGGAGAGAGTTTGAACTGTTTCGACTGCCCGAGTTCATCCGACATATCTTGACCATCGAGTACGAATATGTTCGCATCTACATCAACTCACTTTCGCTACAAGCCGTTGTCGAGCGCTGCACAAATCAAGCCGGAGCCACGGCCAGTTCAGGACATCATGGAAATGCAGCCGCAAATGGACACCCACAGCTGTCACCTCAGACGATGATCAACTACGGGAAGCTCCCGCTCGGCCAGCTTGGTGGCTTCACTGCCAACGATCAGGAATACATCCGCGAGGTCGTCGAGGGGAGTCGAAATCTCCTTCGTACGGTCGTTGAAGGTCTGCTGCCGGGAGACTACCTAAAGCACGCCCCCGTACGAACATATTTCCGCATCATCAGTGGCGCCATGTTCTTGCTCAAGACTTTCGCCCTTGGTGCTCCGCGGTCTGACGTCAAAATGAGCATTGAATTGATGGACGCTACAGTCGAAGCGCTTCGGAACTGCGTCGTCGACGACGTACACTTGGGAATCCGGTTTGCAGACCTGCTCGACTCTCTGACGAGCCGCCTGCGGAACCGTTTTATTCAGGCGCCCACGATGCAGCAGGCTTCGGGTAAAGGACAGAGCCCTGTACCAGACGCTGCGGCGAACGGTACCGATGGTGATGCGGTGAATGGTGAGGGTAGCTCGAACTGGGTTGGTGGCCATGCCCAGAGACTCCGAGAAGGACTGGATGGAAATCGTAAGTCGCTTTAACAGCAGTGCATTAACAGACATGCTGATCGCTCTAATCTAGACCGACCTCATGAACCTGCTCATGAACCGAACAACATATCGGCTACACCGTTTGACCTCTCAGCGCAAAACTTCCCTTATCCGGGCAACTCTTCCCTAGGTCCCTCGACACCCAATGTCGTTGAAAGCGCTGTCGCAAACATGGATGTGAGCCTCTTTGAAGACTGGAATAACCAAGGCAACGAAATGTGGTATCTACCTCCAGGCCCAGCCTTTTTCCAGAACGTGGAAAACACCTCTGTCGCTATGGGTCCGGAAGGCGTCAATGTCGGCGGCCTCGATCTGCTCGAATACATGGCTATGGATCCCTCTCAATTTCCAGGGCTGGATCCTTCTGGTCCTTCGGCAAATCACTAGGCTGACTTGAACGATGTATTGCGGCAAAAAGGAGGTCTGGATAGGCAGGATGCGAAACAGTGCAGCAGCTTGCTCGGCAAGATACACGCATCGCCAGCGGATGGAAGCGTTTTGCTTCTCGAGGTTTTCGATATATATCGGCCCATTCTTGCGTCCGTTGTTTTTTCCTCGCCAACATCAACGGTTTCTGTTCAGAAACAATAGCCATATTGGCGACTTTGTTTTATCTTCCACTTTCTCTATACTATCCTCCGTTGAATAGCATCAACAAGGGAGCAAAAGTCGGCGTGGCATCGGCCAGGGCAATACAGCAGCTTTATCAAAATCACGGCACTCAAAAAGAGGGTAAAAAAAGATGGCGCGGAAACAATCACTCGAAGCAATAGAGCTAGCTGTACGCGTCGAAAGATGTAAGGGTGACTCGAGATGCAGAGGATGGAAGCAAAGCAGGAGAAAAAGTATGTTTATCATTTTAAACGTATAGGATAAAAGACGATGGTTGGTGAACGTCGAGAACAGTGCATGTCTGACGATGTCATGAGAAGACAGAAAAAGTAAAAATATGGCAAATGAACTCTTCTTGTCTCAAGTCCCCTTTTACGCTGTGCACATGCTATCCACGCCCGCTATTGGGTAGTTGCCAGTTCTAGTCAGATCACAGTTCTACCTAAGTGAAATGTTGAACTTGAAGTCATTCTTTTCTTCTTCTCTTTGATTCTACTCTATGTCCGCATCCGTCACCTCCTTTTCGTCTTGAACCTAACAAATCTCCTCCGCCACCTATCCAACCCCCTCCCGCTCAGTATGTATTCCTCGGGGCAACGGAGAAACCGAATTGTTAAAAAGCTATGAATAAATAGAAACAACCAAAGTTGAGAAGAGAAAGAACAAGGCTTGTGTTTAAAAGTAGAGTGAAGAAAAAGCCGTGGGCGCTTAGAGGATGGAGAAAAAGTGTGGTATCGTGCGTACATAGATAAACATATGTGAAGAGAACAGGTAGAAAATGTGTGGTATAGTCCTGTGGGTGTTTAAGGGAAGACGGTGTATAATCGATCATGTGTGATGCCAAGGCGGTTTCAGTAACCCCTTGTTTTTCTGGTAGTGAAAAGAGAAGCATATTTGTGCTGGCAAGGCGACAACTGTGTGCAAGCCTATTGGTGTACACTCTGAAGGCAAGGCGGAAAATATGATGTCGTAAGGCCGTTAAGTTGGACATAGAAGGCGGTTTATGGCGGATGGCATGTAGGACAAGTGTCCACTGCCAAGTATATGTAACGGTGAAAATCGACAAGAGAAGCCATGGCTTAGGATTAGGGATATAGGGTGTTTTTCAAGACCCCTGGGTAGAGGTTGTGAACAGTTGATTACAGTCCGAACGTCGCGGCATGGCCGGCATGAGCGTCTCGCAGAACTAGTTTGATTGTTAGCATCTCGCTCATTGATATTAAGGGCGGGAATACTTACTGCTGAGTACCTTTGTCTGTCCAGCACGATCCTCACACGCAAGCTGCACGCCGCTTCCCTCGACCAGGTCCAGCACCACGCTGTTGGGTAGCTCCTGGACCTCCACGTCAGGGATATATGGTGCTCGGAACTCGCTGAGGTGGTAGCGCTTGGTACTTTGAGCAGCACGGCCGCTCTGCGCGGGGAGCGCGCTTAGAATGAGGAAGCCCTGTGAGTCGAGGCACATGTTCCGGCGCTTCCAGAGGAGGTTGTCGGGGAACTGTACGTTGACGTCGCCCATGTACGCGACGATCGAGGGGGGTCCGGTGGTCGCCGGTCGCGCAGGCTCTTCTTGCACGGTAGGTGAGAGGACGGTGGGCGGTGTAGTCTTGCCACGGGAGCTAGAGAGAGACGAGAGTCGGCGCATGAAGCGGCCGGCACGCGACTTCATCTTGTCGCTGCTAGACTTGGCCTCATCGCTCGATGCTGAGCTCTCGATCGTAGCTGAGGGCGATAGCACGTTCTCCTTGTCCCTGCTGAAGGACGATCGGCGGCTGCTGATGGACAGCCGCCTACTTTGGTGTGTCGATGGGGGTCGACTGGGAGATCGCGAGCCCGTGGCTGGGAGTGTGTCAGTCGAAGGCGACGTCAGCGACTTGCGACGGTCGTTGATAAAGTCCTTGACAACACCGAGGGAGGACCGTCGAGAATTGCTCTCTTTGCTCCGGTTTCGCGACTCCGACCTCCGTCCCTCCTTGGGCATACGCCGCTCCTGAATCGTCTCCTTAGGCGGATCGAGGGCTGCAGGCGTCCATACCGGTGATGACCTCTGATGATCGACTAGCAGGGGAGACTGCCTCAGCTCTAGAGGGCTGTACTCCGATGCATCCTTTGGTGGTTCCATTGACTTGGCCGCATTTTGGCTCGGATCTCGGACGATCTTAGCAGTAACCGAAATAGACTCTGTACCTCGCGGGTTGCTTCCAGGCGAGCCGTTCTCAGGTAGCTGCGTCTCGAACATGGAGAGTCGGCTGGCAACCGAGTTGGAGCGTTCCCTGTGCGTCGTCCGCCTCGTTCTGTCTGGGGACTCATCTCGTGAGCCAGACCTCGAGGGTGGTGTGCGGAGGTTTTGGCGGTTAAATGAGGTAGCTCGGTCTACCACAGACGGAGACCGAGACGGCTCTCGACTTCTCCTCACGGAAAAGAACGCGGAAGATGGCCGTTCGCGACTAGTAGTAGCAACGGGAGGGCTGAGGGTCTCGCCGGTCCCAGCTGAGAGCTTCTCCAGAGCCTTGATGCGCTGGGAGATGCTGGATCCTACGTTGGACTTCTTGGCCAGATTTGGGCCAGTCTGTTGGGCGACCTTGTGCAGGTAAGCTGCTCCGGAGCTTGCGGACCGCGCTGAGCTCTGGTTGACATCTCCTGGGGCAAGGAGGTTTCCACGGACAGGGTTCGACACGGTCCTGACCATGTGAGGGGATCGATCTCCCTTGGTCGGGCTTGAGAACACCGGTGTAACGGGGCTCTTGGCGACCAGCATCGGCTTTGCCTCATGAAGAGTGGCGCTCTGCATTTCATCCATCAACGACTCGTCGTCCGACACGTCACCTGTTCGAGAAGGCCGCCGGCTATCCGTCGAGAAATCTGTTCGAATGGGCTCGATATTGGCTTTGCGCCTTGGCTGCTTTGTCTCTGATAACTGGGTCTCTGCGGCGTCCTCTTCCTTATCCTTGTGCTGCTCCTCGATGTCCCCCATAATAATTACAGGGCTGCTCTCGCGAGTACTTTGATGAAAGTAGTCGGTAGCAGGGGCCGGCATGCTCTTTTCCTCGGAGCGCAGGTCCTGGGTTGAGAACTTGGACTTGGGGATCTTGAGCGCGGTAGACGTGGGAGACGGAGGCTCTTCATCTTTGTTGACACTGGTCGTGACCTCCGTGTCTTTTGTGTCTAGCGTGTCTGGAATTTGATCTGTCGCGGGTTCGCCACTATTGGCCAACGTATCTGTCTGTTGGACTAGAATGCCAGTGTCAGCCTTAGACACGGCCTCGAGGGTCGCGCTTTCAATCTCGGCCTCGTCGGCGGCAACTGGCTCCTTGGGCACACCTCTTTCCGAAGCCACTTCGGAATCGTCGACTTTCTGGTCTTCGTTATACACATCCTCATTCTTTGGGTGTAGAGTTTCATCCGTAGACTCGGAAAGCGAGGAGGCCTTTGTAGAAATTTCGGGTTCTGAAGATGCAATGACAGGGCTGTCGGGGTGGGAATCGGTCTGGGTCAGGTCGGATGCTTGATCGTTGTTTATGGAAGCGGAAGATGCGTCGAGGCCAACACCAGAGTCGGCGTTCGAGGTGGATGGCTGATCTGACTCGGTCTCGGGGTTGAGGTTAAGGTTCTCACCCTCCACTTGCTTATCCTCCACCCTCTCTTCGGATGCTTCTTCTTCGCTTGGCGTAGGGGAGTCGATGACAGGGGCAGATGCATCCGCTGCCTTGATCGCCAGGTTCTTCTTCTTTTTTTCTCTAAGCTTCATAGCCTTCATCAACCTCGCCTTCTCGGGTGAAATGGTTGGCTTCGCAGGCGGCGGAGCGGGCATGACGGGTGAGTTGGGAACAGAAACTCCAGAGCTCGTGGCGGGGCGAGTGATCTCGGTGTGAGCGATCTGTGATTCTTGTGGGACAGGTACTGCGCTTTCGGTCTCGGCAAGAATTTGGTCGACGTTGGCGGTTTCGTCCCTGCTCTTGTTTCTCTTGGAGCCTTTGCCGAATAACTTGAAGCCAGAAGGAATCTGCGAAACGGGGCGAAATGCGCCGGCAGTGCGAGGTCTGCCACTCCCTTCGAGCGAGGGACGCGGGCCGAGCTTCACTTTCGGTTTGCCATAGATGTATGATGAATAGGCAAACAACTCAGGTTGGCTAGATTGGGATGACGTTCGTCCAGCTGCATCAACCGATTGTGAGGGGGAAACGGGCCTATCGTCGGCGCCGACAAAGTTTGGCACCTCAGAGGTCGAGGTGGCCGTGAAATTGCTTTCCTCGGGGGACGCAGCGAGCTCCGAGTTGAGCGTCACTGGCTCAGTGGGAGAGGTGGGCTCACGGTTCGATTTTGCCGTTGCCGGTCCTTTACTGCCGCCTTCGTCCTCAGCACCGAGCGACTGGCGTTTAGTCGCCCGCTGCTGCTGCTCATCCTCCTCCTCCTCTGCAATCTCCACCAGGCGTCTTCGGCGTAGGGAACTCGAAGACGACGAGTTAGACCCTGAAGCAGCATGCAAAGAGCAAGCAGCTGAGAGCTTGGTGTCCTTTAGTTCCTTGGCATGGGAAATCTCGAATGTGGTATCGTAAGGGGAGAATCGCTCGCAAACGGCGTTGAAATGAACAGCTAGGCGTGCTACAAGCCGGAAAGGGGTCAGTATCTCCAGCAATGAATGGTCATGCCTGGCCCAGAAAATGGCCTGCCATGAGCGGGGATAAAGGAGGCCACCACCAACCTTGAATGAGGCGAGAGCAGTCCTCGGGCAGATACTTGATCAAGACATTTCTCCTCCGATATCTCAAGAAGCCGAAGAGGGGACTGGTCTCTTCGTATTCGGCGACATTATTGCGCACCTCGACTACGCCGCCTGAGCCACGGCCCAGCAGCTCGACTTCATCGCGACTCGCGTACTTGAGGAGGAACCTGCAGACAGACGCACACGATACTTAGCAAACCTCTCGTTTGAGATAGCAAAAACAAAAGATATATGGACATACCATCCTCCGGGTTCGGCGACGGCGGCCTCGTGGGCTTCCTGGACCTTGGGGTCGTCCAACCCATTCAGCGACATGGCGCCTCCGTTACAGCCAGATTAAAGAGAGAGAGAGACAAAGCAAAAAAGCTAAGCAAGAACCGCAGGCATGCGGAGGATATCAAGATGAAAGAAATGAGGGTCGGGGAGCGAGCTGCGACAGCGGAAGGACGCGGACGAGGACGAGGACGAGGAGGAAGGGAATGATGCTCCGAATGCTGGGGGAATGTAGTATCGGGTTCCGTCCACATATAATTCGGGGTCGTTTCGAGAGAGCGATTGATGGGACGGGTTGGGCGGTGGGTTCAGTGCGGGTCAAGGGGCCGTAGCACCAGATTTCAGGGGCAAGACTGCCGACATGGATCTAATGATGGGTGACAATAACGGGTCGAGAGATAACATGGGGGGGATTGGGATTGCCGTTGGTTGTTTTTCTTCCCTGGAGTTTCAGTGGTTCATTGGTAAGAAAAAACAAAGGCCAAGCAACTACCTAGGTAATGTAATGGGGTTCGAGTAGAGGAGAGAGAAGCGACTTTGTTCCTTAGAAAGGAGAAGCTGGAGCAGAGAGGGGTCGTTATGATGGCCTGGGTCTGGACTGGTCGTCCGGTCTTTGTCTTTGTCGTGCTCCAACTCGCTCGTTGTTGGTAAGCCCAGTCAGGGTGTCAGGTATTGGATTGGATCGGATCGGAATCACCAGGTGCTTCTGCTCACCATCGGCCGAGACGTGACGAAACAAACAAACGATGCGAAGTAATATCAATACTGTATCTATACTACCCCGAAGCGAAGCGCGTAGCTAACTTTTAGAGTGTAATTACACGCCGCCATGCCAAATAGGGAGTTCCGCGCTGGAATGGAGAACCATTGCATTGATAGCGGCGTGTTAGTCCCCTCCCAAGCCAGGGATACTACGTAGGAGATGCCAAAAACATCCAGAAACGGCGGGAAGCTGGGCTAGCTTGGTCGAGGCGAAAGGAAGAAAAAAAGCTGACTGGAAAAAAAGGAATGAAACGAAACGATAAAAAGTAAACAAAACGAACGACTATGGAAATGAGAAAAATAGATGCAAAAATGGAAAACTTTCCTTGCTTCTATTCTGGCCTTGCTCCTCTCCCTTCGCCAGAGGAGTAAGATACCCAGCAGCAATAGAGATCAGTGTTCCAGGTTGACAATACCTACCTAGGTACGGAACTCAGCAGCCAAAGTTTACCAGCCTTCCTCTCTACCCCGGATTTGAAAAAACTTCCAGTCCATCACACCATCCATCGACCGCTAAGTCCAAACCAAGTTCTAAACTTTGGTAGATCCAATGGACTCCGTACATGGAGGTTCCCGCTGGTCCCTCCTTGAGTACCTACCTCAGAGACCATCCCGTCCCGCTGCTCCACCACGCCTGAGGTGCCAGTGGTCCGTCCATCAGGGCGCAAGCCAGCTAAGCTAACCTTGACCTCGAACTCGTTTTATTCCTACATACATCAACTCCTCTACTGAATGTCTTGTCGAAAGAAGAAGCAAAACCTCAATACATGGGCTTTACCCTCTTCTCTCTGTTTCCAGCGGAATTAGTCTCGATTCTGGAACGCCCCATCATGACCTGCAACCGTTGACACGCCATGTTGCCTCTAGCTCACCTCCATCATATGGCACCTGCAAAAATGGAGGAAATTGTCCGGCCTGGTCTTAATTACAGAGCACCTACTGCGGCGCAGTGGGTGATTTGTTTAATTTAGAGCACTGATTGATCAATCCTCGTATTTCCTTGCCTAAGTTGCTAAGAAATGGAGCTTGATGTTAAACAAAGGAATAGTTGCCTTTTTAAGACGTGCAGCGTTCGTACAGACCTTCACCCTTCAAGCCGAGAATAGATCCCTTACTAGTTTGAATAGGGGTCCTGCAACCTCGCAGCTTTACTCAAACGTTGTTATATGTCACCGTTGGATTATTCGCTCTCCTCCATTACGTAGCTTGCTCACAAGTCCCCAAACACATGCAAGCAAACGTTCCCTCAGGGGCTATCAACGGAGCCGTTCTCAGTAAACAGAATAAACAGTATTTCCAGGACAGCAATTGCAGGTATGAGGAGGTCAGACTTGCAGCAGCAAACTGCTTTCATTTACGGATAGTCGCAGTCGTGTTCGTTTCCAATGCGACAACTCGCACTGTAACAGCATCGCATCATGGCCCCTACATGTACAGGTGAGCTCCTCAACTAGAGTATGTAGCCTACAAACACTCGACTAAGATAGCTCACTTCGTCTCTAGCTCTGTATGCATCCATTCTTGGCATAAACCCCATCAGCGCTCCTTGCTCTCAAGCATGACAATCACGCAGCATACAGACGTGACATTCCCCTCTTCAACCGAAAGCGTGCTCCATCTAGCTTTATGCCGAGATACCCATCAACTCAGTGCACCGATGTTCCAGCCTCACATTACTCCATGGCGCTCTTTTTCTGAGACCGCTGACCCGATGTTTGTTTCATGATCGCCCATATCTAGTCTACCCGCTAGGTCTTGTCAGCTGGCTTGTCCTGAGCTGGCTTGTCCTTGCGAGCCTGCTCAACAGCCGCCTTATTCAGCACAGGCACCTCTTCTGACTTTGGGTCTGGGACATGAATGGGTTCCTCCGCAACCGCTTCGTCCAGCGATGTTGGTATAAAATCACCCTCCTGTACAGCTATAGGAGGGTCAGGATCGGCCACGTTGTTGGTCGCTGATACACCGACGGCGGGCGTGCTGCCCTCTGCAATATTTTGCTTAGTCTCGCTGACAATCTTGTCTGCTTCACTGACCAGGGACGCTGCCCCCTCCGCCTCTGCTGCAGCCTCTTTGCTCTGGTCCAGTCGAACGACCATACAGGAGAGGTTGTCAGTGCTGAAGCGATTCAGGGCATGGTCCACGAGTAGCTTCGATGCTGCGACGGGGTCATCAACACCTCGCACTAGGTCGACAGCCTCCTGGTCGCTACACACATCCCAAATCTACAATGAGTCAGTAATCTCAAACGTTCAGGTCTGGTTTCGAATGACCACTTACTCCGTCACAAGCAATGATAATAAACTCGTCGCTATCGGCCTGGATGACCGTTTCCGTAGTATAGGGGTGTCCTGTGACAAGCTTCTTCATGTAAGCGTCGCCCAGAGCTCGGGTTACAGCCAGGACGCCGTTGACACGATTGTTGAGGATCAAGCCTCCTGCAGCAGCGATCCGCTTGCCCTCAACCTCATCGCTGCCCTTGTGGTCGTAAGACAGTCGCAGGGCTTTTCCAGCCCGGCAGAGAATAATACGAGCATCCCCAACGTTTGCGGTGTACAGAACACGCTGTCGACCGCTGCCTTTCGGCTTCACGTTGGTTGCCTTAGTCGCTGTATTGGCTCCGTCGTTGGGAGCTCCGTCCTTGGCCTTATCCATCTCGATCGGTTCCTCCGGCTTAGCAGACTTAAGAGCTGAGCGATCATTTGAGGCGCGATCCTCCCAGCGCAAGACTGCGACGGCTGCAGTGCAGCCGCTGTTCTTGAGCGGGAGCTTTTCAAGTTGAGCATCGGCGGCGGTAAAGGCCTGGTCTAGAACTTCAGGTATCAAAGCGATTGGGTTCTTGCGTATGATATCCTCAAGAATGATGTGCAGCTTCTTACCACACCAGTCGGCGGCAAAGGTACCAGCATGTCCGTCAAAAATGGCGAAATAGCCATTATCCGACTCCAGCATGTCCGAGACAGCTAACTCCCTGTCGTCTCCGTCCGGGTTGTCCTTTGAAGATGCATCGTTTAGAGCTGGGGTCTGAACAAAGTTGTACAGGAAGGCATGGGTGTCTTCCATAGTCCGGCGGCATTTCTTGTTCCTATCTTCCCAAACGCCAACGCGGAACGTAGATTTGGGCCCCGGTACAGAATCTCCAGCCGAGTTATTGTGCTGTCCCTGAGGAACCACCAAAGCGGGATCTTGCTTGCCAAGCTTCTGCAGGGGTGTCTGCGCGCTCACTTCAGGGTTCCCGCTGCGGCTGCTCTGGGAGGAGAAGTTGAGTGAGTTCTTGGCGGAGGCCAGCAAGCTGCTAGCCCGGCTGCTAACGCTACTACTCCTGCGCTTCTTGTCGGTTGAGCCGCCGGTATCCTGACGGGTCGGAGGACTGCCATTTCCACTACGCTTCTCGCCACTGGCAGCCTTGTCAGTTGCTTTGATAGGAGTCGGGGCACTAGGGCCGGAGCCGGGCTCGGGAGAAGGAGATTTATCGGACTTTGAATCACTCTCAGATTTGTTGCCGGCTGAATTGGAGCTACCGCCGAACATTCTATTCAGCAGACTTCCTCCCGTTGAGGACAGACTGCGACGCTTGTTGCTCGCCAGCTTGTGAGGGGCCAAGGAGATCTGGAAGGGTTGGCGAGGTGTGCGAGGCAGGTCAGCACCGGTGATGCTGTAAGTGACAAGGTCTCGTTTTCGTTTCTATCGTCTTTGTGATTTGGAGGTCGGGAGGTGGCAACACGGGAGCGTTGCGATGGCGAGTTGTGGCAATGTATATCGTCGCGGGGGGCTTAGGGGCGGGGTGCTGGTCGAGACCAGCGTTGGTGTAGAGAGTGGAGATAATTCGTCGGCACAAAAGAGGCTTGAAAGAGTCAGAGGATTCAGGTCTCGGAATTCAGCTTGATAAGTTTTTAAAAAGAAACATAACAAAGAGCGAGACGGTGGTAGTGGGTGCAGAACGTTGGAGAATGACCGGTCGATGATGTAGCTAAGCGCACGATGCAGCCGCGGCTCAACTGCCCCTCGTCACTTGGGTACGATGGTTCGTATGAGCGCCGCCCTAGAGAGACGCGAAGCTGGCAAGACGATGGCCGAATCTGAGCCTCGTAGGTAGTGATGAATATCAATGGTCTGGGGTGAGGAATGCAGGAACGCAGTGCAGCACGGCGCATCGCAAAGCAAGAGTAGCGTGACGTAGGGCCGCGAGGGGGAGGGACAGCATTGGCGGGGACAATGACACACAGAGCTCGGCAAACAGAGAAGCGCGATAGGGAAGAATACAGACGAGAAAGCAAACGGCGAAGAAGAAAAGGCAAGCAAACAAGTCGACGTCACTCCAATGCGGTGTGAAGGCTGACGGACGTACCTCACGATGGATGGTCGGTGGGATATTTCGGAGGGTGAGGAGCGAGGCGAGAAATACGAAAGGACAAAGGCTCCAGATGTAGGAGCTTTAGCAGGTTGGAGGCGAGACGCGGCAGGGTCGGAGTATGATGACTTGTTGCAAGTTCAAGTCTAGTTAGTCGTGTCGCAGTTGAAGCCGTTTGGTTAAGGTAGGTTAAATTAGGCCGTCGGGCAAGTTATCGCTACGTATTGACCAGGTGGTGTAAAGCGGCGGATTGGGCTGGGCGGGCTAGCGGACTACCTACCTTACTTATCGAG